>PVJA010019387.1:0-30226 GCA_004027025.1 Myocastor coypus | reverse complement strand
GGTCTTGGGCCCAACACCGCCAGGGCCTCACCGTCACTGTCAAACTCTGAACCTGCCCGTGCAAAACCTTTCTCAACCTTTCTGAAGAAAAGTGATATAATTCTCAGTTACAAACAGCTTTACTGAAATTTACATGCCACAAAGTCCACGCACTGAAGTGTACACCTGAGTGGGTCTTAGTAATTTTACGCAGGTTTCATCACATCAGTTGTATGAGTCCCTTTTTGTTCCTCATTTTGATCCGAGAAGTCAGCATTTGTAATCCCAAAGTTACGTCATTGGAATCTCACCAACGTAATTCCAATCTACCGCTTCCCGTGCAACCCACGGCGAAAGTAGACATTAAAACATATTTATAACTATTGGGGAGTCAAGGGGCTCTAAGTCCAGCCATAAAGATGGTTCTCTGGAACAAAGTGAGCGATCCAAGGCCTCACCTGGGTTTATTCAGTGAAGGAGTGGCTTGAGGAGGAATGACTGAGAATTGTGGGAGGTAGGTGAATACTGTGAGCTGGGCTAGGTGGGGGTCCTGCATTTACATCTGCTACCTGCAGAGGACATGCAGAGAGCTAATGTTTTGGATAGTCTGGTGCTTCAGCTTTGATGTAATCTTTCAAGTCCCAGGAAGTCACAGCCTCTGTCTCAAGGCTCCTTCCCAGCTGGCAGCGTGGACACACACATACGACCTTCAAAGACTATCACCAACACCTCAGCTAGACCAATATACATTGCTTAAGGCCAAGTGAGAGGATAAACAAAAGTCCTAGACAGCTCTTACATATCAATACAAGGAAATAGGGCCAGACTCAGTCAAAATAGAGACAATTGCTCTTCCATCAAGGAGAGCTGGTTAGACGGTCCTCCACAGTTCCCCCTTCTTTGTTTGGTTTTCCTTTTTAAAAAAATTATTCTCAACAATATCAATACGACAGTTTTATAACACATCAGTAGCACATTCGCAACAACTGACACATTGCATATTGTTCTCACAATAGTAACACAGAGCACAGGGTGCAGACATGAGATTCTCTAACTGACATTGGTAAGAAAAGAAAAAGAAAAAGGAAAAAAATTCTTCTCTTTGAACTAAGAGAAAGTAGATGTTCCATAATTGCAGTGGGTTACTGATAAAACTGGCAGTTAGAGGTTGTTGATTAAAGCCTCTTACAGCTCATCATACTAATCCAGTTCTGCGTATTATACCTCATAATTAAGCTTTTGCACTGGGTGATCAAGGGCAAGTTAAAGCAAGACCTATATAACAAAACATTCATCTTCTGTATCTTCCAAGGTCAAATCCCCTCAGGATTAACTTTGGAACCAGGTACAGTGCTTTGTAGAACTGTTGCAGGTGTCATCCTTCAGGATGAGTCACGGCCATTACTTGACCAGTTTGCTTTCTGTGAAAGCCTGAGAGAATGTTTTTCTCTGGGTGACTCTCCTTAGACACCTATAGTTCATTTGTCCCTTTCCTCTGAGGTCCTATAATCTCCTTGACCAGAAAATTTGAGATACCTCTGAGTTACAGGACATTACAGCACAGGTTCTCTTATGGCCTGAGTCCTCACTGACCTTGAAGGGCTAGGGCCAAAATATTGGCTACCCTCATAGCCTTTTGGTCTGGTAACTTACATTTTCAACTATCCAACAGAAAAGCTTTGTGATACTATTACTCTATAACATAGGTAATTGAGCTTAACATCACTGGCTTTCTGAATATCAAACATCCTTGACTTAGCTTGAAATTGATACTTTCCGACAATCATTGATATTCTAATAATTCTCTATAGAATGTGATAAAAACAGTTACATATTTTTACACAGACATTTAGAAATCCAAGGATGTACAAAGTTGTAGCCTATCAAGGCTATGGCATTTTGCCCAGTCTTCTACCCTCAATTAATACCCCCCTTTTTTTTTCGTTAACCAACCATTTACTTGAGAGAGTACAACTGTAACTGAGTTTACATTAGGAGCAGTACACATCAAAAGGACAAGAATGACATGCATTCCAAGCATAGTTTTAGTATTGCATGGTGCTGTGATCAATGTGATGAACCTTTTGAAGGCTCTTAGGACCAGTATCTGATTCGTCCCCTTCTTTACTTTGAAGAAGCTGGATCACTGTCAGTTGTGGCCACATAGCCCACAGCTGTCGTTGGGCTGAGAATCCTGTGACACACTTTAATGAGAAGGATTATAAACAAGAGAATGAGTACACCAATTCCAGTATAAAACCAAAAGTGAGCCCTGAGATATGTAAACGGATTTAACAGCTCTATGGCACCAGTAAACTTACCCCAGTCTTCAGTCTGGGCATCAAATATGGCTGTCTGCTATGGTATTAACAATACATTTTCTCTGAAGAGCATCTATATCCAAAGTAATATTTTGATAGATAGCTCCTCGTACATGTTTTTTGATTAGTCCCCAAAGATAAATACTTGTTATATGGTAATGGGGCAATACAAAATAAAGTCATATTATGGTGGCATTTCCAACCTTATTATAATTATAAACTTTCAATTTGATAAACTATCCCAAGGATGGAGGTTTCTCAAATGCTTGTTATTAACTTTATATTAATATTTTAGTGAATTTCTCACTGTTACCAGAAATTCTTATGCAGTTGTCTATAAGATGAGCAGTTAATATGAAATAAGCTAACATCATAGAGTCGACAACTGCACAGCCTATCAAAAGCACCAAGAAAGCTATCCCTGATATAATAAATCCAAGCATCTTCCTTGTCCAACTGATAAACCTTTTAGTTATTGCCTCTACCAAGAAGGAATTAACTGAATGACACCATGGCTCCACTAGACTGACTGAAGCCAAGCTCCAGGCATCGTGGCCATGATCACCACTGTGGTGTCAGTGGAAGGATGTTTAGGCTTGATACAATGGGTCAGATAACATGTAGTACATGAGACCACATTTGGTTGCCACTCTTTCTTTTTACTAGTACTTGAGGACCATAAGCATATATGTTTACTTTTATATATCCATGTCCTTGTAATACTGTTTTGACTTTTTCTCCAACTATCAGCTGGAGATGCCCAGTCTGCAGGAATCCACCATGAAAAAGTAGGGCTAGATTCCACAAAGTATGTTGCATGGGCCCAGTTATGTCACTGATAACAAGTCTGGGGATGGGATGATTGAGGTCTCTACCTGACCATGTAACATTGGACAAGGCCTCTGAGATCATAATATAGCTGGAGGAGGCTGCAAAATAAATCTTGTGTCACTCTCAATCTTTTTTTTAGAAAGAATCCTGCAGACAACCAGTCTATAACGGAATAATTAAATTTACATGTGTCCCACCCATGGTACAGAACCCTGCAAGTCTGCCATGTGTCCAAATCACCTTCCTCAAATTGAGGGACATGAGCTTCTAGAATACAGACAGCAATGGTAGGTTTACAATTTCTTACAAGGTTATCATGCAACAGAATAGAATTTAGGGTTAATAAGGCAAGCTGTTTTTTAAACAGTTCTCCTTTTTAAGTCTGATCTGCACCTGACATGCAAAGGTTAGCATCTTGTTGATGAGCTACACACAAAGGAAGACATACAAAATGAGATGTAATATTAAGCTAAGTCTGTTCTTGTAAATGTATTAAGATTTGTAGACCAGGCAGAATGATATATTTATGGGTACTGCTTTCGGTAGAATGGAAAACCTCTGGGGGCCTGTCCATCCATGTTAGAGGTCTAAGCCAGAATGCATTAGGTATGTAGGCCCAATACACTTCTCCTTGAACCACAGGAGTACCCAGAGAAGCTACTATAAAATTAGGGATTGTGAAGAAAACATTATCAGGTGACTGAACCAAACCCTGGTTGTTAACTAGGTGGCAGGCCTCATGAACAGGCTGCTGTAGGCCTTCCTAAGAAGGTGAATGATATGTTGTCAGGTTCACTGCTTGAGGTCTCCGCAGAGAGCTTCATGTGTTGCATAGATGGGTTGGATTCTGGCCACAGAAGAGTTCTGATGGTCCTAATGTCTCTCGATTTCCTGTGGCAATATGACAACCTCAGCCCCAATTTAAAAGTGATGCCAGACCATTCCAAATACCTGTTTGGAGGTCATGCCAAGCCAGATTCAGAAATGTTAAAATACATGTAGCAAAGTTTTGACTCTGTGTTCCCTTTTGTTTAATAGGTAGATTTTTTTTAGTTTAAGACAAATGTGTTGGATTATTATTTGACCTTGGCAATTATAGGGGGTCTCTACACTGTGCTCTATGGCTGTCACCCCACATTCACCACTGCACCCCCATGACTTCCCTGGGTGATCATTGCTACACTTTCTACTGAAAATGAGGCTCAGCTGGATATTATATAAATGATGTTATTTGTGGTCTTCTGTGACTGAATTCTTCCATTTGTAGCCTTCTGTGACTGGATTCTTCCACTTGGAATAATGTTTTTAAGTTCATCCATGCTGTATCGTGTGTCAGGACCTCTCTCCTTTCTATGGCTGAGTAGTATTCCATTTTATAGACATACCACCATGTGTTTACTCCATCATCCTTTGGTGGACATTTGGGCTTTTGACTTTATCAATAATGCTGCTCATAAGCATTCACTGCCAGTCTTTATATAAATGTGTTTTCAATTCTCTTGGGGAGGTGCAGCTCAAGAAAAATGCATCACTAGGGTCAAAAGGTAACTTGATGTTCATCCTTTCAGGATATGCCAAACTTTTCCAAAGCAGCTCCACTATTTTAAACCCTAACCAATAATTGTGTGAGTTTTAATTTCTCCACATCTTGGACAACACTTCTCTACTGTTTGCACTATAGCCATCCTCTGTGAGCACAAAGTAGTAACTTTACATTGTTTATTAAAGTCTATTACTGTTGCTTTTTAAACTTATAGCCCAAGATTAAAACTACACCTAAGGAAACTATGATAAAGACCAAGAAAAACCTTCCAAAAGGTGAGTGGGGTCAGCAGTGGTGACAGTATAAGGCAGAGGGGAGGGGACTGGCACATCACGTGGCATGCCAACTTTGCTCTAGGGGGACACTGGTGTCACTGTGCACACTGTGGGGGGCTCAGGGAGAGCTGTGGAGAAATCCACTGAGCCTGCTGCCCCCTCATGTTCTGGCCCCCTTCAGCTCACTTACATCTTTCTGGGTCTTCTAACAAAAGTTCTTTTCCAAGTGGCCCAATATGCTGGACCAAGTGATCCAGAGTTCTGAGGTTCAGCTGTCAGCCAACAAACCAATGTGATCTTGCCATGCCCTCCCATGGAGACAAAACTCACTGCCCATCATGACTCTGTAGCGGCTATTTCCCAAGTGAGGAGCTAAGATGAATTTCCTACTTTGGTGGCTACATGGTCCCTCTGTGGACTTTTCAGGACAGCAGGCAGGTGCATGGGCCAGAGAAAGCCATTTTACATTTTTACAGAACTGTGGCTCCAATTTCCTAAAAGATCACTGTCAGTCTCTACCTTGAGGCAGGAATGCTAAAAGCTGTAGTCTGAGGAGTGCTTCTATTTTTAGCTTGGAAGATTACAGAGGAATGGCTCAAATCACCCTTAAGTACAGGGTGTCTGTCCTCAGCAGGTGGAGGTTTACCACCCATAGTTCAGTAGGACCCCAGTTCAGTAGGAAAGTGAGAAAGGAAGAAACTTTTTGTGGGGTATAGGGGGGCAGCAGGAGTGAGCCATTCAAGAATAAAGAACAAAACAGAGCTACAGGGTAAAGAGCTCCGCAGGCTGAGGAGAGACAGGACTGCAGCCCTGACCACAGTTACATAAAAATGTGCCAACGAGGCAGAAAGCCCTGCAAACTGGGTCTCCCTGTGGGCCTCACACTTCTGTCCCTGGACCCTGTAATGTTACTCATTCAAAGATAGGCAGGCAGACGGGTTGGTGGGTGGGTGGGCAGAGACAGACAGACAGGAGATAGATATTAGGCACTGACTACACATTGAAAGTCATTAGCATTCTCGGTTGTGATAAAACATTCCTTAACAAATGTATTTGAGAAGTCACGGGGGCTAGGGAGATAGCTCCGTGGCACAAGTGCCTAACTGGCAAGTGCAAGGTCGTGAGTTTGAATCCCAGTCCTGCCCAAAAAAAAAAAAAAAAACAGAGAGAGAGAGGCCACTTTTTGTCATTATGTCTTTGTTTCCTAAGGGAAAAAAAGGAAGATTAAAACAATTACCATGTGATTTCTGCAAAGATTTCAATATTCAAAAGGGACAGGGCTAGGGAGATAGCTTGGCAGTCTAAGCCCCTGCCTGGTAAGCACAAGGACCTGGGCTTGATCCCTGCTACCAAATAAACAAATAAATGAAAGATTTTTTTTAAATTTAATACTCATAGCCGGGCGTGGTGGTGCACGCCTGTAATCCCAGCACTCGGGAGGCTGAAGTAGGAGGATTGGTGCGAGTTCGAGACCAGCCTGGGCTACAAAAGTGAGCTCAGGACCAGCCTCAACTGCATAGCGAGACCCTGTCTCAAAAAGACAAAAAAAAAAAAAAAAAAAAAAAAATTTAATACTCAAAGGGGATTTACAACTTAAAAGCAATAAGAGGGATAGAAAATGGGAAAAGAAATCTGGTACAGCACAGAAATCAGTGACGTTCATTAAAAACAAAGTATCAGTGGAACATAGCCAGGCAGTGAGCCTATACTGTTTCATGGGAGGTTTGCAGTAGAATTGAGACTAAGACCATATAACCCAGAAAGCTTAAGATATTTACTACCTGGTCCTGCATAGAATGTTCACTGACCTCCAAGACAGCACATCATGAAATATGCCAGCTATTAAAAACAAAACTGGGCTGGCCAAGATAGCTCAGTGGCCTAAAGAGCCTGCTTACGCAAACTTAGGCAGGTATAGGAGACCGCAGTTCAGTCCCTGATACCACATGCTCAGGATAAATAAATAAATATATAATCAACACAAGCTCTATATATGAATAGGGAAAGATGTTCAGGATACACTACTACAACTGTGTGCTTAGACTCTGCCTTCTAAGGTGTCTAAGGTGAAAACCATTCATTGGGTTTTGTCCAGTTCAATAAGACAGCAACTGGAGCTCTGGAAAAAGGAATGCCACAGGGAAAGAAGATTCTGGGCAGCAGCAGTGTCTGCGGGGTGTCTTCTGACAGACTACTGCTGACTGAGTCGTGGCTCTATTATTGTCCTCTCAAGCTTCTGAAGGCCATAGAGAACTCAATAGCTCTGAAGGAAATGGCCCCTTGTCCTCAGGCTGAGTCTGAGCAAGAGTTAAACAGTAACCAAAATGTCACCACAACTTTAAGTCAATAGCCCAGAATATTGAGCCCTAGAATCAACCAAAAATGTCCACTGAGGCACCACTAGCAAAGATGGGGCCTGGCTCCCAAGGTGGAAAGGGTTGCCCAGTAGACCAGAACAAAGCTAAAAGAGCGGCATGGTTGGGCCAATCCTTCTTCAAAGTTAAGCACCAATAAGGCCTAACTCAGGCATAGGTGAGGCCAGGAAAATCGATCTTCAGGGGTGCTCCAGCCACCTTCCAGGAAGGCTCAACACCCTCCTCAGTTCATCTAAGCAGGGAAGGCCCAGGAGACCTGGACAGGGCCAGGGCTGCCTCGAGCTCCCACACTAGACACCAAAGCCACCAGCTGCCAAGCTGCCCCAACAGTATTAGAGCATGAGAAAAGCACAACTTTTACCCTCTCCTATGCGTGTGGGCAGAAACAGAGCAGGACATGCAGGAACGGACCATAGCTGGAGTCTCAGCAGGCTCCAGACCCCTCACAGCTTCCCTCTCCTCCTATGCTTTAGGATTTCTCTCCCACTCCCTGCAGCACTGTGATTTATTTCGCAGAGTTAGAAGTGCCACTCAGAGGAGCCAGGGAGATAGCTCCGTAGAATAAGCACTTGCCTGGCAAGCGCAGGGTCCTGAATTCAATCCCCCATACCACAAAAAAAAAAAAAAAAAAAGTGTCACTCAGATGGCACATGTGTCCTCACAGCTCCCCAATCCCAGAACCTCTTCTGCCCCTGAGACGAACTGCCATGTCCTAAGACCAGGAAAATGTTCTTTAAAGTTCAGTTACTTGTTGGAAAAGCCAAAAGAAAAGCATTAAATACCTGTTGAATAAGAATCCATTCAGCCATTGTCAATGATTCTATATCGAATCAATTTATTCCAAACGTGGTTTGAAAAAGGTTTCAGTAGCACCCACCACAGGAGGTAACCAAAGGCGTTTAGCCTAAGTCAGATAACAGAGGTCTGCAAACTGCTGAGGGTCTCAGCAGAGGCCTTGAGAATCTTCAGTTCTTCTGTCCACAGTGTTTCCACCAACACAAGCTCGTTTATCAAAGACACTTTTTCATCCTTCATGCGAGAAACCTGAAAGTTATTTTAAGTTATTTCTTATTATAATAAAATATAAATGCATCTAAAATTTACCACCTAAACATTAACTAATAACTCAGCACCATAAGATGTATTCACATTATTTTATAACCAGTTTTACACCTCATCTCCAAAACTTGTTTTAAATCGCCTGACACATAAGCTCTCTCTGTCCCAAGCCCCTCTGTGTAGTTCACTGTCTCTTAAGAAGTCGCCCATACTGGGGCCTCAAACAAGCAGAATCATACAACATTCTCCTTTTGTGTCTGTCTGTTCACAGTGTCTTCAAGGCTTATTAAAATGACTTTTTAAAATCCCAGTTAAATGTTCATAAAATTGATCTGACTTCTCATTTACACTAAAACATTTATGAAATTAAAACATTAAAGAAAAAATACTTTAAAAATCTAGTACAATAACAACCATCTATGCAGTAACTTGCAGTTCTTTAAAGGTGTGGGCAGAGATTCAGAATCATCTAAGGGCCCATGAACTGGATGAAGGAATAAAAGGCGGAGACACACAGTGGAGCACTGTTCAGTCTCCCACCCAAGTACTACCCAGGTCCAAACCTGCTTAGCTTTGGGATCAAACAAGATCAGGCACATTCTGTGTGGAAAAGTCACAGACTATTGTTCGGTCTTAAATAGGAAATCCTTGTCATTTGCAACAACACAGATGAACCTGAACCAGGAAGATATTATGTTAAGTGACACGGGCCAACTACAGAAGAATAAAATGTTTTCTCGTATGTGCATGGGGTAACAAAAGTTGAACTCACAGAAACAGAGCAGCAGGTGGTTACCAGATGGGGGTTGAAAAGGGAGGGGAAATGTTGGTAACGGATGCAGAATTCAGCTGGACAGGAGGAGCATGTCCCACGGATCTAACATACCTGAGGGTGACTACAATTAGGGACAATATGTACACTATATACTAGAAAAGCGGCCCAGAAGTAGATTTTAAGGGTTCCCACTACAAAAACAGTACATGAGGTGAGGAATATGTACAAATGCTTGATTAAATCCATTCTACAGCAATGTTATATTTAGATCAAATATCATGCTGCACAACCTAAATACATAAAATTTTTCCGTCAATTAAAAAGATGTAATGTTCTAGAAGCATACCTTTTGAAGCATAGCAGTAGCCTCTTCTGTGAGATAACAACATATTTTCTGCACTATGTTCAAACTTGTCTTTTCATTTGTATCTGAAATTACTTCTCCAAGAAGTACTTTTCTCCAGCAAATACTAAAGCCAAAGTGTTTAATAATTTTAGTAGGGTTCTTAAAATATAAAGTCAGCTTTCACACTGTGACACAATCACAGACTTTCCTGTTCTCATGGGAGCATAATAAAAGTTTTTCCACAAGTAATTTCCTAAAACCACCACACCCCTGGCCGATCCTGTGGGATGACAAGATACATGAGAGGAGTGATCAGGACTGAAAAGCTAGGGCATCGGGTGCTCTTTGCTGAAAGGGACTTAATGTACTACCATTATAACCCTGTGCCTGGCACACAAGTAACAAAAGTCACATCTGCCAGCTATACAAAGTAAGAGATGGGGCAGGAAAGCAAGTCCATAGCAGAAAGAAGCTCAAGCTCCAGAGCTTCCTTCTCTTCCAGTGAAGTCTTTCCTAACAGGTGACAACTTGGAAGGAAGAGCCTACAGTCAGAAAGCCTTTTTCTCTCCATGCAGGTCACTCTACCTGAACACACATAGGGCTGCAGGAAGAGAGCTCAGGCAGGTGGGGACAACTTCTGGCAGGCTGAAGAGCACAGGGGCATCAGAGCAGGCCCAAGGGAGCCAAAGAAAGGAACTGCCTCCCAAGGGCACAGCATAGCCATACACAGAAAGCAGCAGTAGCCAGGGAAGAGGAGGATGGAGTGAAAGGAAGTGACTTAGAAGATGGCTGCTGGCTGCTCGCTTCAGCAGCACATATACTAAAATTGGAAAGATGGCTGCTGGGAGATAACTCAGTAGAATAAGCACCTACCTCACAAGCACAGGATCCTGGTATAAAAAGGGAAGGGGAGGGGAGGGGAGGGGAGGAGAGGGGACAGGGGCAGAGCTAGATGGAAGGAGACAGGGTGCACAGACCCACACCAGGCAAAATCCTGGTCACATGCTATGTCTGCTACATCAATCACCAGGTAGAACTCATTTGAGGGAAAGAAAGTGACTCCGGGACACATCTGCAGCTTTACTTAACTTTATGCTAAAATGCCTGAAAACAAAATCATACAGGCCTTGGTTCAAGGAGGATTTAAGAACACTTATACTTTACACAAGATAAAACATTACATAAGAAGAATGATGGGGAGAACAAGACACAGAAAAAATGAAAAATGGAAAGGTAAAGATACACCCAGGAAAGGGTGAGCAATGAATCACAGGTCTCAGCATTCTGCACATTTCAGTAGACCACAACGTTGAATTTTTACAGTGGAAAGAAACAAACATATCAGTTATATGTTATAGAGTTATAGAGACCACCATGTTTGTAAGATAAAAGGTTCCATGGGCTGCCAGTAAAAACATCTACCTAGACCCTTGAACAATTCAGGTGCTAGCCAAGTTGACCTGTACCCTATGCAGTTGAAAAATCTACAAATAATTCTGACTCCCTCAAAACTCAACTGCTAAGAGCCTGCTGTTCACTGGAGGCTTTAACAACCATTTACCAAGTTCATTAATATATACTTGGTATGGTATATGTATTATACGTAAGAAAAATGAGTAAAAACCTAGAAGATCACTTTTTACTGCCATGAGCAATTTATTATTAGAGAGACAGCTATCTCAACAGAGATGATTAGTCTTATAGGCTACATCAAGCAGAAGCCCAGAAGCACTTTAACTCACTAGAGTAACAAGAGCAGGGAGCTACATTATTACAGCAATGTCATATGCACTGTAGTTAATTTGTACATTTATGATTTAATACTGTATTTCCTACTGGATCTTATCAGTATTGTTGCTAACAAGACCAGGGAGAAATTCTGCTCCCGAGTCCATAAAGGAGGAGAAGGATCATCCACAACCACCACAGCACGCATCGCTGAGCAAGTATCAGCTCACGAAACAATCTCATCCTGTGAAATGTCCTCTGTGAACCATGCCAGGCTGTGTACTGGGACAGAATTCATAATGAGTCTCTCCCTCTATGTCACCAAGGAAAATCCTAAATAAACCCTACATAAATACATAGTTGTTCTTAGCTGACTTAAAAATCACTAATCTTGGCAGTCACACAGCTGGGCGATACTAGCTTCCACTCGTTTTGCTGTAGACAACACCACTGATGTGTGGCTTATGATGACAATGACCTAATTTACTCTTCAGGGACATGAAAACTGCTTTTTGTTTTTCAGCGCTTGCTCTTCTCCTGAGCCTGCAGGCGTCCAATGGGAGAATGGAGTAGGATGCCAATGCTTGACATCTCCATCTTTATACTATGTCTCCCCTTTGTTTCCTTGACCATTACGTTAGATTCTACCAAGCTCTGCATGTAAAAACTGTTGCTCATTTAAGAAATGTTTTGTCCAAAACTATAATACAGTTAACTTGACCTAGACTCCCCTCTAAGGAGTTACTGAATTTCCCAGGTGTTACTGAATCCATTTAAGTTGACATCAATATTAATCATCACAAGCCCACTTTTTATCAAATTGACACTCAATTTTGTCTCTTTAAACAATAATCTCCAAATAAAGACTGTAAGAAGACCATAACTCTACCTAGCATGATATAACTACATCAGCATAAAACTAAAAAGCCACTAATTACTGAAGTGATAGCTCAGCGGTATAAGTGCTTGCCTAGCAAGTGCCAGGTCCTGAATTTGACTCCTAGTACCACAAAACTAAAAATAAGGAGTCCACCACTGGGGAGCCTAAAAGCAGGAGGATCACCACAGGTCCAAGCTTTATAGTGAGACCTTACAACAACCAAATACACTAAAAAAAAAACTAAAAATTAAAAAAATTGAAAAATACTAATTCCTTCCCTAAAGTCTAAATAGCTTCACAACTGCTCCATATCTTACATCCAAAGTCTCATCTGAAGTATGAGGCAAATTCTTAGCCATAAGTACCTGTAAAAACAAAAGAAGTTACTCATATATAGAATAGTAGGGTATGCATAGGGTAAATATTTCTATTCTGTAATGGAAGTAATAAGTAGCAAGGAGTAATGAGAAATAGAAAGACCATGCTGCAGCAGGGCAAACATTCAATCCATGTCCAAAATTCATGGATGTGAGCTCCAAAGGATTTGAGAAGTCCTGTTCCTCCAGCCTTATCAGCTGCAACATGGCTTGACTTAGGCCTTCAACTTTTCTCCACAGACATTCCACTTTCCTGGCATTTAACTCCCTAGAGTCTCTACTGCAGCTTTAGCTTCACTCTCAGCCTATATATCACCAAGAGCTGCCTGCAGGGGTTCTAATTTTGCACACGCACACACACTGTCTGGCGTTCCAGATCTTCCTCTCAGATTTAGGTGGAAGTGTCTGTTACCCCAAAACTCACATTCTACTTGCTTGCAACATCAGCACCATTTGTACAATGTCAAGGTTTGCCATTATCAAAAGCAACAGCTGAGCCCACTTAGGCCATGCCTGTAGCAGCCTCTGATTGCCTAAGCTTGGGGAAATAGGACAGATAGATTATTTTTCTTTTTAAAGTTTCTTTTTTTTTTTGCCAGGCGTGGTGGCGCACGCCTGTAATCCCAGCACTCGGGAGGCTGAGGCAGGAGGATTGGTGTGAGTTCGAGACCAGCCTGGGCTACAAAAGTGAGCTCAGGACCAGCCTCAACTGCATAGCAAGACCCTGTCTCAAAAAGACAAAAAAATAAAAATAAAAATAAAGTTTCTTTTTTTTTAATTTTTTTTTTTTTCCTTATTTCAGAACCTTTATTTGTTTATCCACTCATTTTTATGGCCAGCTCAGCCCACCCCGAGGGCAGGGCTGGCACAGCATGTGGTGCCAGGGATCGAACCACGGTCCCTGAAGCCGCCCAAGCTTTCCCAAGCAGGCGCTTTAGACCACTGAGCCATCCCGCCGGGCCCAAAGTTTCTAATACTACAAGAAGATATCATAGCATGGGCTGGGGAGATAGCTCCGTGTCCAAGTGTCTGCTTGGCAAGTGCAAGGTCATGAGTTTAAACCCCCAGTCCCATCAAAAAAAGAAAAAGAGAAAAAAAAGAAAATATCATGCCATGTCTTATAAGTAGATTATAAGTCAAAGATACAGTACAAATCATAAAACAAAAAGTATAACTAAATAATATTGAAAAAATTAATTAAATACTAATTTAAATTAAATATTTCAAAACAATATTCCAAAATTCAAATCAAATCATGAGTCCAATTTAGAGGCCAGAATGTCGTGTATCATATGTAAAAATCTGTAATTAATTCAGAGGACTCACATAGTACTTGAATATGTTAATATATGGGAAGATATCAACTAAGAAAAAGTTTTCATGGCAGTAAAGAACTACTAAGAATAAAACATAACACAAATACTGGAATGGTAAATATATGACCAGAACTTCTAACAGTTTGGGGATAGGATATTGCACAAAGTTCTAGTATGTTGTGGACACAGACAATGTCCATGACACTTACTGGTGGCCATGTGGGACTGAGCTACTACTATTTCCTTGATATCCACCCTGTAGAACCAGACAGAATCATGACTTATAGGGTCTAAAAGTCCACTTGTAGAATATGCTGATGGACATATTCTGCTGCTGTATATAAAAGAATAGTTGAAAGACCTCTTTTGCATACCTCTTTTTCTCCTGTGTTTAATTGCTTGCCCTATTTGGTGGGTTCTTTCCATTCTCCTTCATGGAGTTGTGGTCATTTTGATCCTTCTCTAAAATATCTTTTGGTAAACTGTGCAGGGTTGGCTTTGTCATTCAGAAATTCTTTACTTGTTCTTTGTCCTGGAAGTATTTCACTTCTCCATTGAACTTGAAGAAAGTTTTACAGGGTATAGCAGACTGGGCTGAAATTTGTTTTCTTGCAAGACTTCAAGTACTTTGATACACGCTTTTCTTGACTTCATGGTTTGTAAAGAGAAATCTACACTTATTCTGATGGGTTTTCCTTTAAATGTGATGTTCCTTTTCTCTAGAGGCTTTTACTATACTATTCCTGTGCTGAATTTCTGGGATCTTGATTATGTCTGGGTGTGGTTTTAATTGGATTGATATTTTCTGGAGTTCTATATGCTACCTGAATGTCGATTTGTTTCCCCGTATTTGGGAAGTTTTCTGCTACTACTTCTGCCCATATTCTTTTTATATCATTTGTACAGACTCTCACGGATGCCTAGTACTCTTACGTTGTTCAATCAATTATTTTTTTCTTGCATCCTAGTTGTTATTAAGAGGTGTTTTCTTACCTCTTCACTAGCTGCAATGGTGTCTTTAAGGCCTGAAAGTCTAGTTTCACTGTCACTGAAATGGCTTTGCCAGTTTGTGATTGAAGTTTTAAGTTCCTGTTTAGCACTTTGAATCTGCTTTATACATTCTATTACTTTCCTATATTGCTCATTCAAGGATTTCATCATTTTTCTATTCTCTATTTTTTTTATAACTATCTTCTTTAGAAGTACTTAATACTTCTTTTATTACAGGTATTTTTTTTTATTGCAGAAATTATTTCTGATCTGATTTCCTCTATACCTTTCTGCAGTTGTTTCTTTACTTCAGATGCTATTATTTCAGAGATTTCAGGTGTGTAATTTCCAATTTTTTCTATGCTATTGTCTCCTGTATTTGTTCTGGGTGGGTTTGAGGCCTGAGAGTACATTTTTCTAATTCTGTCATTTTATATAGCCTTGCCTTCTGATCTTTGGTGTAGAGCTTTGGTAGAGTTCTTACCTTAGCATCAGATCTAGATCTACCAAGTTCAAACTCATCCAGGTGGGTGTGACTTGGGTCTGGCTGCTGAGCTCCACTTCTTCCTACTGCAGTCCTTGCAGGTGAACCTGCTGTGCCACTCTGGCAAAATGTTCTGCTCCGGGATCAGCTGAGTGGGTGTTGTCTCTAGTCTCTCTGCCAGGAGTTCTGCGGCAGTTTTCCACACTGGGCCTGTCTGGTGAAGCTCCATTCACATGCTGGGCTTTGTTGCTGGGTCAAATGAGTTTCCAGTGCGCCCAGGGTGGTCTACATTTCTAAACTTTGCAAACTCTGGCAAACCACATGCAAAGCTTCTGAACTACATAATGTGGTATATTCACAGCAATGATCCCTCCTCCTGGTACCAATTTTTCATGCTAGTCAGCTTCCTATCACTGTGACAAAACACCTGACATAAATATTCATTAAACCTTTTAACGAATAAAAGGTTTATTTTGGCACATGGATTCAGGGTCTAGCCACCGGTCACCTGCCGCCATTGCTTTTGACTCTGTTGCAAGGCAGAATCATAGTGGAAAGACATTGTGGAAGGAAGCTGCTCCACTCAAAGCAACCAAGAAGCCAAAGCAACCAAACAGCAGGTGTGGGGGCTTCCTCCTTCCACTCTTCTTCAGCCTGAGCCCCCAGCTTACAAGACACTGCTGCTCATGTTCAGAATAGGTATTCCCCACTTTATTTGCTCTCTGACATGCAATTAGTCCCTACAAACATCCATAGAGACACATACAAGAGTGTGCTTTACCAGTTCCTAGACCTTTTTCAATCCAATCAAGTGGGCATCAAATCAAAATTAACTATCAGGTTTACCATCTTCAGGAAGTACACCCTCCACACTGGACAGCAAGAAGAACGCTGCTCTCCTGGCGAGCCCCATGCCCCATGCTGGACGGAGCACAGTGCTATGTGCTGACTGGCAGCCACAGGTTGGAAAGCAGGGGGCTGACAACCTCGGGTGAACGTGAAGGAGCCTGACAAGGATGCGTGTACTCACCAGGAGTGCCACACACTGGCCTCCCCCAGGAAAATACCAGGCCCCTCCTCCAGCAGGGGGCAGACAGATCAAGGAGCTCTGCTTTCCAGGAAAATGTAGTCTGCTCCGCCCCTGAACAGCACCAACTCTCATGGGGCTGGCAGTGTTTATTGTGAAGAAGAAACATGAGGTGACTTGGGAACATCCGAGGAGCGACTAAAATGAAAGATCCTCGGAGCCATGTGTTGACTGTCATCTAAAACCAGGGTCCAGGAGTGGCTAAGAGTCAGGAGTAAAACCCACCCTAGGAGAGTGAATCACAGAAAGAGGAACACTAACACAGGATGACAAGCCTTTCTCCTCTCAGGAAGAGCATCTGAATCCAAGGAAAAAACGCCCCAGAGCTACATCCAGACGGTAACAAACAGCTTAAGACCAACTCATGTGGAACTTACAATTTTTCTGCTTCCAGACAGAGCAACTTCAGAGCTGTGAGTAACCTCCACGATGGTCCATCCCACCCAAATGTCAAATTTCTAAAGTGGAAAAACAAACAGCAATAATCTGTCTTTTCGCTTTTTACTGACGCCATGAAAAACAGCTAAAGAGTCAAACATTGCCTTTTAAATGGGGGCCAGAAAATATTATTCCTTACAATGTAGGTCAAAACATAATCAATCACAAGTACTTAATAAACCCTAAGGAACAGAAAATACTTTTTTTTTTTTTTTGTCTTTTTGAGACAAGGTCTCGCCGTGCAGTTCAGGCTGGCCTTGAACTCACTTTTGTAGCCTAGGCTGGTCTCGAACTTGCACTGATCCTCCTGCCTCAGCCTCCCGAGTGCTGGGATTACAGGCATGCGCCACCACACCCAGCTTAGAAAATACTATTTTTTTAAGCAAAAAGATACTTTCTGATCAATTTTACTGAGAGGCATAATTTCATTCAGGCCACAGCAAGAGGGCATAACTCAGTTTATACTATGATAACGAAAAAGTTTTAGATTATCATGGATCATTAAACAGACACAAAGCACCAGAGCCAGACTGCTTTCATACTATTTGAAATTTGATAGTATCCAGAAAACAAATTGGAAAGGGAGAGCCTTCAGCTGTGCCTAGCCCACTTGATATAGAACTGCCTAGCCACCCACATCCCCTAAGTGCTGTACCACCACAGAGCTACAGCTTACCCATGATGCCAGGTACTGGTTCTCTCAAGGACCAGGCTGGCCTACAATAGCCCAGTGCAGAGCCGGGCAATGTGGCGCACGCCTGTAATCCCAGCACTTGGGAGGCTGAGGCAGGAGGATCAGTGCAAAATTGAGACCAGCCTGGGCTACAAAAGTGAGCTCAAGGCCATCCTGAACTGCGTAGTGAGATCTGTCTCAAAAAAGAAAAAAAACACAAATAGCCCAGTGCTACCCCACCCGGTCACAGAGTAGAGACAATTCAAATTCACACAGGGCTCTCTGCTACAGTTATTTCAAGCTTGCATGTTATATCCTCCAAATAAATGTCTTTAAAACATCCTACACTCCTTGACACAAAATCAAGCACAACTGTACCAGACACAGCAAGTGGACAAGAAACACCTACCTGTCAGCTGATACAAGTGAGGAGCCCTAATACATACAGAAATTCATGAGAACTGCCTGCAGGCACAATTCCAAGAGGACAAGTGTAACACTTACTCCAGAAATCCATGATCCTTTAAAAGGGAAATCTTTTTGTTCATCTGTTTATCTGTTGATGGAAGATACTTAACAAGTATTTCTACATTGAAAAGAAAAGAAATCACAGATTTAGGGTGGAATTAAGACAGAAGTATGTCTCCCTTTTCAACTTTCTTTCCCATCAGCGACTGAGTCACAGGATGCATGTTTGAACAGTGTTTCTAATTCACATAAAAGAAATCTCCTCCAGCTCAATTCAATGAGCTCACTAGTCCCAGACAAGCTGTAAGACTTCCCAAGCTGGAGGACCAAGCATTCACAAGCTCAGCTCCCACTAAGTAACTCAACCAGCAAAACCAGGGAACTAAGATATTATGCTCACTTCTAGAAAATAACAACCAGAAATGGTAGGCTCTGTAAAACCCGAGGAAAAAGTTTTATGAGACTGAGTTTTAAAGGCCAGAATTCAATACTGTCTGGACATTAATGATTATGACCAAAAAAAAAAAAAGATTTACAGTAAGTATGCAAAAACTGACAGAGCTATTGAGAGGAATAAGGTAGCGAAAGGCTTTTTTTTTTTTTTTTTTTTGGTGGGGGTTTTCTTTTTAATTTTGTTTTCTTTGATTGGGGTGCTGCAAATGTGAATGTAACCCAAGGTCTGAATAAGTGAGGTGAGTGTTCTACCACTGAGCTATACCCACAGGCCATACTTCACCCTGAGTGTAGAAGTAGCTAAAATGTAATTTGGCTCAAATTGATTGATTTGATAACTACTATTTTACAGTCATAAACTTTAAAGTTTCTGGAGTTTGAAATCTGAAGCCAATTCAAAAACTAGTTTTCTAATATATACTGCAAAGTACAGTTTCTAATTTTCCATCTTTATTTCTATTATGAGAAGTATTACCATTATTCTGCTTATATGATCATTCAACTGCCTTGGTCAAGCTTCTAAATTTATCTGTCCTTACCTCAAACTATACACAGGAGAACATGGCTATTTTCTTCCTGCCCAGAGGTGCTTCTCTGTTGGGCAGGGGTATATCTCCAGCCTTCTCTGTACTCTCTTAATACTAAATTTGTACTTTTACTCCCCTAAATGTAATGACTAGTCATTTTAAATAGAAATTTAAATGAAGGTGACATGTCAGAGCACAAAAAAGCATAAATAAAATCAATACTTTATCATGGCATTAAACTCCCAAAACCAGAATGTAGTACAATTTGTCGCTGTGGTTAGCAGTGTCCTAAATACAATAGGCACTGAGTAAATTTTGTTATCCATTGCTCTGCAAATACAATCTGTCGTTAGTGACCCACAATGCCTCAGGACCAATATTGTCATCCCTTCCCTCTGCGTGTACACTCATTTCCTTCTTCATTTTCTACCTTATGGCCTACTGCTGTAAAACACTGCTCAATTCTCATATCAAAGCCATGCTGTGTCAACTTCCACACAAAAATCAGAATCTGTAAGTTAAGGTAGCTCTCCGCAGAATGAAATAAATGATACACAAGGATGTTTGAAGGTTTTGCTATTAAAAAAAAAAAAAAACTAAAATAAAATAACCATATCTCCTAAAGGGAAAAATGTTATCTTAACTGTTAACAAAGTTGCCTCTAACCTTTTGAGACATAGACACAAGCATGAGGATTGCAGAGGGAAACAAATCCATATTCCAGGAGCAGTCTGTGGTTATCATGAGGTCCATAGGAGATGAATACTTCTTCATGTTTTCTATAACTTGAAGCTGTGCTAATTTCGTAACAGCCACTTTCCTCATTAAATGCTGCTTTCACCTACAATGGAAAACTTACTTTTTCTTAAACATCCACCACACACATTCACTTGACCTCAGGCGACTCCAGTAAGAATTGCTGAGTTCCTATAACAGTAACAGGCAGACAGGCCCAGGGATAAGCCTGAGCCCAAGAAACCCAGCAGGACTTCCCTAAGCTCTCCTCTCACTACAATGGGGGCTCTACAGAACAGTATCAACCCACTGGTAGTGGCATGGCACACCAACAGGATGGCAAAGGCTCACATCCCAGCCATGTGATACATACTATACTCAAGTTAGCTCCAGATGAGCCACCAGATGGACATTTCTCTCCCTCCAGTCAGGCCTTTACCCACCATGCCCTGCAGGTACCACATGAGGAAGGGGCTAAAAAAGTATCTGTGACTGTTTTCTAGGCAAATCTTCCAAGATTTCCCAGAATCTGTTCCTCAAGAACAGTCATCCATGCAGTGAACATTACTGAGCACCTGCTATGGCCCCAGGCCTGCTCTGAGCACTGGGGATACAAAGAGGAACAAGACATGAGGTCCCTAACCCTCTAAAGATTTCAGGCTTGGTAGGGAAAGGGAGAAGTCAACCAGGGCCTGGAGCAAAGATGCAGGTTCTTCAAGTTATGTTAGTAAGGATAAAAGGGATGGGAGGGAAAGCAAGCTAGAATTCAGCCCAGTGCATCAGAGGGAAGAGAAAGGAGGACCCTACACTATGGGTCAATGGGAAAGGCTCTCCAGTGCAACAGCAGATGGCTCTGCAGGCTAGGACAGTGGAGACACAGAGCAAAGGAAAACACACTGGGTCAGACTGGCGTGTTAAACACAGAGCAGAACAGGCAGATCTAACAACTTCAAACAAGAAACAGCTCTCTCGAAGCTTTTCCAGATCCTACATACTGGATTCTGCCTCTCAAAACAAAACATGCATCTCCATGTCAGCTTCTCACCTCGACATTTGGGCTGTGATTCAACAGATCCAGGTAGGGAGCCAGTGCACAGATGTTGGGTTCTGAGGAAAGGCAGGCTCGCCTCCCAGTCCTCAGATACACCGCTCTGGTGTTGATGGTGCACCAAGCCCACAGGAGGGCTCTGTAGCTGAACACACTGTCAATGGCCTCTTCAAACAGAGGCTGCAGAGAAAAAAAAAAGTCTCTGGAAGAAGCAAAGAACTCTTGCACAGAAGTTCTCTGCTCTTCAGCCTTTGCTTTTAAAGGTTCAGGAAGAAGATTCACCACTTCTGGTTCTAAACAAACAGGGCAGGTGTAGGACTTGGGCAAAATATCCAGGTAAGGCTTCCAGACAGACTGATCGCCAGCATGCTTTTCTGAAACCAAAAAGGTGCACAGAGCCAACAGAGGAGACAGAGCAGGCTTCCACCTTGAAAAATGAAAAGCTGGTTATAGAAATGACTTTTATTCAAAATACAAAAAAAGCACATTTTGGTCTGTTTTGTGCCAGAGAACTGTGCTCAAACTTAGTAACCTTAGTAATCTAAGCTGACATCATGCATCCAAGACAACTTAAAGTTTTTCTTCTCCAGAATGCACTCCATACATGTGCTCTGAACAAGACATTATGTCAGCAAAGCAGACTCTATAACCCAACTGATGGGGTCCTTTATGAGAGAATCTTCTCTGCCAAAACCTCCAACTTAGTTCTCCAGCTTGACAGCTTTTACAATCAGCCCATTTCTTTGACCTGGATAAAGAAATAAAATATGGTGGGGAAAGCAGCTTGACTGCACACTTTGACACCGTAAAGACTGCACACATGCATGCCACTATGAATTTAAATTACTTAAAACTGAATAATATTTAAAATTCAATTATTTGGTCTCAAGTGTTTGAATTCAGTTATTTCCAAAACCAAGGCCCATTTGTGGCCTATGTGCACCATACCAGACCACAGAAAGTTAGATCTCTCTTTCACTGAAAAACTTATACAAGACTGCACCAACTTGGGCTGCAAGCTGAACATGCTCATCTTAAATTTGCTGCAGTTCTAAAGCTTTTATTCTTAAATGTATGTGCTCCATTATAGATCATGCATTACAGTATTTTGTTTTATCAAAACAAGACCTCATGCAACATGAATATATTTAGAAACATTTTCATTAATCCTCCAAAGTCTAGATTTGTACACTGTGATAGATACTATGTAAAACTTGAGAAATAACTCAGAATTTCTGAAATGTTAATCCCAGGAGCAGCTTTGTCGATCAGACCTAATCTGTATTACTTATTCAAAAACACGCCAAGTAAAAAGTCTATAGCTTACAGTAAGTGATATGAAACAGCCCTAATCATTTAGAAATCCTCTCACTTGCTCTATCTTCAGATGCCCACTGCAATGCCCCACCACACGAGCCAGGAAACAGTTCTCAACTTCCACATCAGCCCTTGCTTCTCTTTCTAAGAGCACTAATAGTTCCATTATGTCAAAGCTGTTCATAAATGAAGAACAATTCAAGTATGGTCATGGGTAAATTTAAAACAGTTAATGAACCCATGTCAAGAGCCACTATGGTGGAAGAGAATAAGCTACTAGTAGCCAAGGCACCTTGTATTATTCTATTTATTTTCATTTTCTAGTAAGCAGTGGATGAGGATCCACATCCCCATCCCAGGAAGCTTATTAAAAATCTTAAAGATGCTTAACAATGAATTAATTTCCTGGAACTAAATAAAAATCCTTTCCATTCATTTCAGGTATTTCTTAGCCAGACAAAGGGCTTGATATTCATGAAGTGTCCCTTAGATAGGATGTTTCCCAATGACAGAGGCTTCAGGGGGAACCGCTGACACCAGGTAAGCATGCTAGGGTCACTTACTTAGTGATGTACGCTCCTAAACAGCTTCGAATCACTGTATCTGTGGTGAGCAGGCAACTCTCAGGTAATGAAATAATCATCTGTCCCTTCTGCCAAAAACAAAGAAAGTTTAAGATAGACACACTTTGGGAAGGATCTGTGAGTATGAGTTTTATGAAGTCCCTGACCCCAAATCATCTACCAAGTTAACATTTACCGAACACCCCCAATACAGAAGCCCCCATAACACAATTACTGCCACCAGTGAGCTCCCCTGGGGTCTCGCTTCTGATTCTCTGACGTGGCAGACACAGGCAAAGAGGCTGCTCTACCACCAGGTTCTACAACCCCAGTGGGAGACAAAGTCTTGGGAGAGCTGACTCTCACAGTAGATCCTGAACCAGAAAGGAAGTTGGGAACACCCTGATGGCTCTCTCACAGTTCCTTCGCTTCCTCATGCCAGGAAATAGTGCTATCTAGAGGACCAGGTAGATGCCTCTCAGAAGGGTTCTACCTAGTGAAGGCAAGCACAGTGCTTCTCCCACCTATGATCCCAGCTACTCAGGAGCCTGGGGGGCAGGAGGATCACTTAAGACCAGGAGTTTGGCAACAGCCTGGGCAACAGAAAAACTCTTGACTTCAAACACCAAAAGTAAACTGCAAAAATGCTATCCAGTCAAACCTGAAGGACAGCACAATGGCCTTCTCTCCTCATGACATGTGTCCACCACCTTAAGAAAAGGCAGCCCAGCTAGCACAGCAGGGATCCAATTCTACTGCTTGCAAATAGCATGGTTTTTAATTTTAGCAAGTAAAATAACAGACCCCAGACACCGATGTTACACAAGTACAGACACGAATTAAAGCAGACATAAGATTCTCCTTTCATTTTAACTGCCATCCAAATTGGTTGCAAATATTAGCCCAAGGCCTTTGGGCTTCTATTTCTGGTTTCTGAATCTGTAAAGCAAAATTAAGGTGGATGGATCACCAGACTTCCTCTAGCCCTACACTCCTTGACTTCCAGAGTAAAACCAAAAGCCACATGATGATGCACCCATATCTTATTTAGGATGTATCTCTACCAAAACATGCTTCATACTAAACACTTAAAATCTGTGCATTCCACGTGAAAAGCATGTCTTTTTATTTATTGTTTAAAGGTTTCATAAAAAGCCACATTTGAAAGTGCATATGAAGTAACCATCAGTCATCATTTCCTGGTCTAAACAAAACTCCTACAGATAACATTGTACTTATGAAATGTATATTTTGCTGTTAAATTCTGTTTCAGAATAAAGTCAATTAACTTTCCCTAGAAAATAAAACTCTGGGCAACTTACTAACATAGGAAACCCGGCTTCAAATTAAAAAATTTCAAAAGGCTGCTAACACAGCAAAAACAGATAGACAGGTGAGAAAGAAAATAAAAACTTTGCACAATAAAGTTTTTACCACTACTGAAGAGTACGTACACTTAAAATACTTAATATGATAAACTCATAAGTTGCATATACTTTGCAATTGGAAATTTAAAAACAAAAACACAAAATGACTGTAACAATAGATATAGGTGAGCATGTGTATACATATGAATTTAAAACAAATTAAATTGAGGAACTGAAAATCAGTGTAAGGGCTTGGGGAGTTCAACAGTAGAGCTCATGCTTAGCACGTGTGGAACCCTGGGATAACCACCTAGCACCACCCTGCCCTGCCCCTGGAAAATAAATTAACATATAATTTTATTTATTTATTTATTTATTTATTTTATTTTTTTGGTATCTTAGGGAAGGATCTACATGGTGTTCAGGGTCTCACTACTAGATCGGACTTGTAGTGATCTGCCTGTTTACAGCCTCCCAAGAGCTGGGATTACAGGTACACACCACCATACCCAGTTTCAAATGCCTTCTCAGCACTGGGAGGAGGGCCAGACAGCACAGCAAACCCAAAGATCAAACCTGTGGCCCCTGCACTTGCTTCTAGGTGCTTTAATCAGCTGAGCTATTTGGTCATCAGTAATAAATTTAAATAATTATAAAATGAAGGAAGAAATCAGCATGCAGCTTTACAGAAATATACGGATTATGTAATCCTTTAAAACAGCACAGAAGGGGCCCGGCGGGATGGCTCAGTGGTCTAAAGCCCCTGCTTGGGGAAGCTTGGGCGGCTTCAGGGACTGCAGTTCGATCCCCGGCTCCACATGCTGCGCCAGCCCTGCCCTCGGGGTGGGCTGAGCCGGCCATAAAAATGAGTGAATAAACAAACAAAGATTCTGAAACAAGAATAAAAATAATAATAATAAAAAAAAAACAGCACAGAAAATTGTAAAATGAGCCTCATAGATTATCTGTGTCCCTGAATTCCACATTTACCAGGTGAGGAAACAGAAGCCCAAAGGACAGGGGTCATGGTCGGGCCCAGGGAGTGGGAAGCAACTGGGAACAGACTCCAAGGCCTCCTCCCTGACTTGGCAGCCTCCCTCCCCACACCGCATGCAGACTCTCAGAGAGCAATTGCCCTGGCCCACCTACAGTGTGACTCCAATTCTAAATTAGTTGGGCCAGAGACTGCTGCTGCTACCCCAACAGGCCTTCTCTCCCCCTCCTGTGGGAGTCTCAGTTGGCACACAAGGCCAGGAAATAAAGGTCATGCCTCCTCCTCCACAGAAGCCGGGGAGTCCTAAACCCCATCTCTCACAGGCCTATCAGTCAGGGCTCAAATGCTCTCCAAGGGACAGATCATGCCCTTCCTCTCCACCTGGCTGCCTCCTGCTGCCCAACAATCAAGAACCTTGGGCTGCCCAGATAGCTCAGCTGAGTAAAGCCTCTACTTAGGTAGAGCACAGCAGCCAGGTTTGATCCCCAGCATGTCATGCCGGCTCCAGCCCCAGGGGCGCACTGAGATGGCACCTGAGACTGGGCATGGTGACGTTCACCTGTAATCCCAGGGCTTGGGAGACTGAAAAACAGGAGGATCACCATAAGTCTGATCTACATAGTGAGAGCCTGTAGACACTGTACTAAACTTAAAAAATAAACAAACAAGAACCTTGAGGAGAAGCAAGGAGGGACAGAGTGGGAAGAGGTCTGGGCCTCTAATGCCTGTGACCCTGCCCCAGCAGGTCAACGTGACTCTTTCCACACACATTTAAATAATAGAAATACAAAACGTTTCCATACAGCAAACTTAATCCTACAGACAGAATTGTATTCAAACACATCCATTATGTATGAGAAAGGCCTGCACATCTGAAGTACTTTTAATTCTTTTCATCTGAACCCCAAAAAGAAAGCAGCAAAAAATATATCAGAATTTAAGGATAGCCGGGCATGGTGGCTCACGCCTGTAATCCCAGCACTCAGGAGGCTGAGGCAGGAGGATCGATGTGAGTTCGAGACCAGCCTGGGCTACAAAAGTGAGCTCAAGGCCAGCCTGAACTGCATAGTGAGACCCTGTCTCAAAAAAACAAAAAAAAAAAAAAAAAGAAGAATTCAAGGATAAAAGAGAAGTTCTCACCCGCAGGAACTGCGTGCTCATCATCCCTCTTCCTGTACCTACGATACAAAGACAAGAAAAGGATAAATCAGACTACAATTCCAGGGTCCAAGAGATCCCAATTACAATAAAAACTGCGAATGAAGTTCAAAGTTATCTGACGATAAAGCCCATGTCTCACAACCTCTGAATTCCAGCAGAACAGCATCAGAAAGCTACTCTGGAAGATGGCCTGAACCGTCTATAGATTTATAATCCTTGAAGAGCAAGGTAAGCTTGAGACCCAAAGTCTAACAGCAAGACTCTTGACATTATTTTCTCTTCTCAGCTGGAGAAGAATTCCACATAGTACAGTAATTTGAGAGAGTGGCTCTCATTAACCATTGTCTGTTCCACAGAAACAGTTAAACACTGTGATGGCATATGACAATCACAGGTCTTGATCATAGTCTAGGAGAGGCATGAATAAAAAACAGCTCTGTGAAAGTTTGTAGAACCAAAATGGAGTCACCTGTGTTAAACCTGGACAAAAAGAAGCCAGGAAAGGCCAAGAAGGGAGAGAATATACACTAGATTTCTTGATACTATCACAAAATACTCTGCAAAATCACAACCTTGCACAAGTAACCTTATGAGGGTACCTGTCTAACAACTGCTGTTCAACCTGGAACTAACGCTACCCTTATAAGGATAGGTGTTTCAAAACAACTTACCAAACCCTCATTTCTCCTGTAAAAACCCTGTCTTCCTTTGTTTCTCTGACCCTCACCATGGCATGCTCTTGGGAGCAATTCTCTGTTGTTATTCAGACCCATTTCTCAAATCAAGCATTTTACTCCAGTCACCCCATGTGGGGGAAACAAGTTCCCCACATCACCACACTTACTTAGGGCCACACACGGGAAATCATTTATCATGAGAGATGTAAAACAAAGTTAATTTTCTTCAAGTTCAGCTACCTAATGAGTACCTGAATGACCCTTTTAGTGGCCAAAGGGAGCATCTGCACACTATGTGTTAAGTTCTGTGGACACTAAATCCATCTGCACCCTCCCTTGCCAGTATGCAAAACTTCAAAGTCCTAATCACACAACTGTGCCTATGCCACCAAGGCCCCAAGTCCTTTCAAAGGGCATCTTGGTCTACCACTCTGTAAACATCTTTAGCCCACATGTGCGCAGAGCACAGTGGCCTTGTGCGCAGGCACACACACAGCATGATTTCTAGCTTCTGGGAGAGAATGTTCCAGAAGAAAATGCCAACATAACCTCCACAGTAAAGGATTCCATTTATAGAAAAAAATGTTTCTCTCAGCTCAGGTGACTATGGGAGCCTACAGCTCTGGGACACAGAGCTTCTCCTCCATGTGTGACCACAGATGAAAACCAGCCAAGGACAAGTATGCTTAGGTCTTCCCAGAAAACTCTCCCACAGCCACACCACTCAAGGGAGAACACACACTTCAACTGGTTCTGAAACCTCCTCCTGCTTTAGGAAACTATTCTTATCTACTGGGGTCTGGGAAAATCCCATCACCGTGTAAGTCTGAAACTTTTCTCTTACACAACGGTTGCATTTGAATACAATTCCGTCGGTAGGATTAAGTTTGCTGGATGGAAAAGTTTTGTATTTCTATTATTTAAATGTGTGTGGAAAGAGTCACCTTGACCTGCTGGGGCAGGGTCACAGGCATTAGAGGCCCAGACCTCTTCCCACTCTGTCCCTCCTTGCTTCTCCTCAAGGTTCTTGTTTGTTTATTTTTTAAGTTTAGTACAGTGTCTACAGGCTCTCACTATGTAGATCAGACTCATGGTGATCCTCCTGTTTTTCAGTCTCCCAAGCCCTGGGATTACAGGTGAACGTCACCATGCCCAGTCTCAGGTGCCATCTCAGTGCACCCGTGGGGCTGGAGCCGGCATGACATGCTGGGGATCGAACCTGGCGGCTGTGCTCTACCTAAGTAGAGGCTTTACTCAGCTGAGCTATCTGAAACCACCACAGGGATAACCTGAACACACCACTCACAGATGTACATGAGCATATCTTTCCCATATCTTCTCAGGAAACAATGCAATCTAGTTTACAGAATGTTCCAATTAGGGTCCCCCACCCTATCTACTGCACAAGCTGCTGGACAGATGAGTTCAATCTGTGGCATTTCTCTGCCAAGTGTCAGAGTTTATACCTGTGGTGCTCAGTTACACATGCTCAGGACTTCAACTTATGCTTCTATGCTCATTCACCTTTGTCTATTTTTAAACCTTACTTCTCTTGTCATTGCTCTCTGCAAGTCACTTTCATTCATTTTTACATCAACATGAAGTACAAATAAATAGCATAGCTCAAAGGAGGAAGGCAGAGAAAACACAGCCCACAGGGAAAATCACCCAGGTTCCCCCACGGCCTTCACCTGAGAGGTCAACACAACCCAATACCACATTCTTACCTGGAAACTGAGCAGGCGTTAAATTTGTGTCTTCAAAATTCCTATCTTTTAGCCACTTCTTTAGCTTTATAAACTCAGGCTTGTGGCTCTCTTTTACTAACCAGTAAAGAAAAGAACATGATTAAAATCACTGTACAATAGAGTTATCATTTTAAAAGAACATCTCTGATGAGGGTGGTATATCAGGCAGATTACATAAGGCATCCTGGTTGGACCTGGAACATCCCCCAAATCACATGTGTTCAGTTGTGTCCCCTCAATTCATCAGTGCTTCTAGAGGTAAGGCCTCTGGAAGGTGACTGGATTATATGGACCTTGATCTCATCGGTGGATTAATCAATTGTTAGAGTCCTTATCTGATGGCATTACTGGGTGATGGCAGAAACTTTAGGAGGTCAGGAGTACAGCAGGGAGGGGGCAGTTACTGAGGTGCTCCCTAGAAGGCGAGTCTTGTTCCCAGCCCCTTCTTCTCTGGCTCATACTGCCTTTGGGCTGCCATGAACCAAGCAAGTTATTCTACCACACTCTTTCACAAAGATGTTCTGCCTCCCCAAAGGCCCAGAAACGATGCAACCAAGTAATCATGTCTTGAAGCTGTAAGCCAGAATAAACTTCACTTCTTTAAATTGATTTTCTCACATATTTTGTCACTGTGATCAAAATCTGACTAATACAAGAGAATTTTATGAAAAAATACAAATAATGTAATGTAAAACAGCAAAGCTATTAACAATATAACCATCTCTATAGATAAAGAAAATCATTTAAAAAGCCAACATGGGGCCAGGAAGATAGCTAAGTAGAATAAGCGCTTGTCTGGCAAGCACAAGGGCCTGAGTTCAATCCCCGGTTCTGCAAAAAAAAAAGCCAACATCCATTCCAACAAAAAAAATCATAGAAAAGTAAGAAAGAAACTTTCTCAATCTGGTGAAAAATAGCTCACATGACACAGCAAGCTGTAGCTCTGAAAGGTTCACCATCACTGCTATAGTCAATAACAAGTATTCCAAGAATGTGGAATAACTAGAATATATAATAGGGTAGATGCTATGAAAAATGGCTTTGTAGATTCTTTTAAAGTTAAGGGCTAGGGAGATAGCAGTCCAAGTGCCTTCCTGACAAGCACAAGGGCCTGAATTTGATCCCTGGTACTACATGCCCTGTTCTGGGTATGCCAGACTGATCACCAAATCCAGGCGTGAGGGAACACGCCTGTAATCCCAGTGCTGAGGAGGCTGAGACAGGAGGATCTCTATGACTCTGAATTGTACAGTAAGATCCTGTATGGAAAGAATAAAAAAAAAAAAAAAAAAAAGTTAAGCCTACATCTACCAAGTGATCTGACCATTCCATTCCTAAGTAGACACTCAAAGGAAAAAGTCATATGTCCAGGTAAAGATTTGTATAAAGATGTTCACAGCAGCTTTACTTAAGACAAACAAAAACTGAAAATAATCTTAGTGTCCACAGTAGGGGAAGAAAAGCTTTTTTTTCTATTCTATTAGATTACTACATATGGATCTGAAAATTAAGCTGGCAAAATACAAACAAGCAACTTTAAATGATTTTTATCTTCCTGTTCTACACAAGAATTTACAGAGAAACATGACTCACAAAGGCAATTAAAATGCAAGGATTTTCTACCATATCAATAGGTTTGCAGGTCAGGGTGTCACTGTGCTGCCCACAGTCCTCCCTCCTCAACCTTCCAA
>PVJA010019386.1:0-28733 GCA_004027025.1 Myocastor coypus | reverse complement strand
GCACAGGGTGTAGACGTGATAATTTTTGTAATCATTATTGGTACCAAAATTTCTTCTCAATGAACTAAAAGAAAGAATTGTATACATTGGCCAGTACTCTTTTACAGTATGCTATAGTTTCAACGCACCACATTTTTTAAATCCATCACTAAAACTCTGCTGATTTTTGTTGCATAATATTAAAATTTCCTCATGGTCCTTTATTATTTAATTTTCACTGTAATTGAGAAATAATTATGTGTATTTGTAGATTACACTGTAATGTTTTGCTATATAGTTAGAGTACATGATGACTAAATCATTAATTAACAAATTTATTATCTCACATACTATTTTATTGTGATGAAAATATTTGATTTCTGTTTATTTTTTATGTATTTAGTACAGACTCTATAGGGTCTCACTACAATAGTGATCCTCCTGTTTTCAATCTCCCAATGCTGGGATTACAGGCCCCATGCCTAATCTCAATTGTGTGTCATCACACTCTGGGGTCGGAGCCAGCACTGTATTCCTGGGCTCAAACCCTGTCCCTTTCTTTGCTTAAGCAGGCACTTTAATCCACTGAGCTATCTGGCTGGCCCAAATTCTGTTACTTTAGCAATGTGAAATAATACTACGGTATAATTTATTATGGTTTCTATTTTTAAATAAGTAAAAGTCTTATTTCCTATTTATTTTTGGCAGTAATGGGGATTAAACTCGGGACATTGCACTTGCCAGGCAAGCACTTATTCTACTGAGCTATCTCCCAGCTCCCTAATGAAACTTTATGTATAGATATTTCTTGCTGTCATTTTACTTGATGGACTACAAAGTTTTAAGCACAGAGATATCAAACAGTTTTAAATTTCAGTCACACTCATTTGCTATTTTAAGGTATCAAGAATTATTGTCTTGGGCTGGGTAAGATAGTTCAGTAGAATAAACAGTTTGCTGGCAAGCACAAGGTCCTAAGTTCAATCCCTGGCACACACACACACAAAAATCCTGTCTTAATATCACAGTCTAGCACTGAAATCACATATATAGGGTCTATTGCAATATTTCTCTCACTCATTATACATTTTCATTGTATCTCTTATAGTCCTGGTTTCTGCCTGTGAACATAAATCTATATTCACTTGGATTGTATGTCTCAAAAACAGTATCACTGATATTTTGCTTTCTGGTATTTTGTTCCTCTGAATTAAGGAAAAGGGGAACATGAGAGAAGAAACAATGTTTACCACTATAAAAACGGGATACTTACAGCTGAATAATGATTTTCTAAATATTACATTCTCCAGGATTCTGCTGGGAGATGATAGCAAAAAATTGAATTCTTTTCATTGTTTATATAGATTTGTTTTTATTTTATCTGAAACATAGAGATAGCTCTATGTATTTTCAAATTGAGATGCAAATGACCAATAAACATATGCAAAGTTAGTAAAATTCAATAATAAGAATGAAGATCTAGGGAAATTATAACACACAAGGTAGAACTTAAATTGCTAAACTGAGTTTAGAAAACAATTTGAAGTTATCTGTGAGAATTGAATCAAAGCCAACACTGTTATGCAGAAATTGCTTTCCTTAAAATTATACTAAACATGAATGTATAATGCATACTTATATTCAAAAAATATATTCAGTGTTTGTAGAAATATACTTGTGAATAGCGCAAATTGAAAGCAATCCAATCAAGGTGCACTATGTAAATAACTTTTGACATACATAAATATACATCTGCGGTAAGTCAGTAAACTGGAATATTATGCAACAAAAGAAATGAAGTAATTCTACCTATACAAAATGTAACAATTCAGTTTCATAGAGCAATAATATAGAGATGAAATAACATGTATTCAATGATATTAAGCATAAATAATAAAAAGTTAGTGCTAAAGGTTAAATAATAAGAATGCATCAAGAAATTCAAGCAGCAGGAGAAATTAAACTCATTGGAGAAGACATAAAAGATTTTCCTGTGTACTGGCAGTATTTGTTTTTTCTACTTTGCTAGTTGAAATTCATACTATTTAACAATAAGAGCAGGTGTTTATGCTGTGTACATTTTCCATGTGAATGCTGTAGCTCACAATAAAAATGCTAAAACTGCTACAATATACTGAACAACTGCTATTTTCAGATGTCCGGCTTTTATTACACGTGCACTATTTTCTGTATTTTTCACAATATTTACTTTAAATGGGTAAGTTAGGTTTTAGCCTGGTAAAAAATGTAAGGCTAAAGAATTAATACTAGCAAGTATTCTCCTTAGAGTTGCATTTATTGACTTGAAGTTATCAAAGACCCTTGAAAAAACTCAATCTCAAAATGTCTAAATCTGGGCTAGCAAGATGGTTCAGCAGTCTAAAGAGCCTGTTTAGGAAAGCTTAGGCAACCACTAGGACTACGGTTTGATTCTCAGCACCACATGATGTGTCAGCCCCACTCCCAGGGCTGGTTAAGATGGCCATAATAAAACAAACAAAACACAAAATGTCTAAATCCTTTTACAATAATCTGTTGATATTAATACCATGGGTATTTGTGTGTGTGTGTGTGTGTGTGTGTGTGTGTGTGTGTGTGTGTGTAACTGAGGATTGAACTCAGGCTTTTGTGCTTGCCATGGAAGCACTTATTCTATTGAGCTATTTCCCCAGCCATTATACCATGCGTTTTTAAATGAAATACAAATACATCTAATCTAAGGTTTGATACTGAAATATTGCGTTAATGGAATGTAGGGTACATTAGAATCATACTTGCACTACAGTAAGTTATGGAATTCCATTCAAAAATAGAAATCTAAAATTATAAATAAAAAGCAAAACAAAATATAATTATCAGAAATAGAAGGATACATAGATGGAAAGAAAAGGTGGGAGAAGCAGGACAGGAGATAAATAAGTAATTAGAATGTATTATGTGTCTGCATCCACTCCACACCAGGAGTGTAAACATTAGGTACCAGAAAAGTACTAATAAAATAAATTTCAAAATATAAATTAACCAGATTCCAGGAGCCTACCATGGGAGAAAGATACAAAATAAAAAAAGTGCTGGGACAAGGATTCATGTGTATTTCCCACACAAACACTCCCTATTCATCCAAAATAGACTTCCAAAGTGCCACTCTCTTTCTTCCAATTTACCCCAAGCTTTACATAGATTGTCTTCCTTTATTTTAAACTCTGCTTTTTCCATGTTTTTATTGATGCTTGGTTTAGGAGCTTCACGTTCCTACGGATCAGCGACTTGGTGTGGCACGGTGTATATCTGTCCCCAGACATTACATTGTTGTTTTCCAGCTCATTCTTGTGGCTTAATTCACTCTGCTACTATCTCTAAACCAAAAAGAGAATACATACCTGATAATTGAACCATACAAAGTACATGTGGAAGAGCTCCACACTCCATCTTCAAATTGGATATCATCTCTTGGTTTGCAGACTCTTGAGCCTCAAAAACAGATCTTTCCAGCTATAGGCAGACTTGCACAGGACACTGTCAAGAGGCCCAGGCCATTCACAGCATCCTATGGATTCTACTATACACATAGACTTTTAGAATGTTTCCACACTTGATGCTGTTGGTGACAAATGTAAGCCTATCTTCCAGTTTCATATATATATATATATATATATATATATATATATATGCATTAAATCTACTTCTGTGGTAGAAAAACATTCCAGAATGAAATAATATTGCACTAAAATATTTTAAGAAAAATAATGAAATCTATTTATTGAAATTGTAGCGACATTATTTTTTATACCTCTGTATCTCTGTCAGATTAACCCAAACTACTGTACTTCTTGGTAAAAATATCATATTTGTAAAAAAATGTATTATGTATTAAAATACACAGTTGCATTTCAAAAAATTTTGCAACCATTTCATGTGAATTCTTCATCGTTTGCAAAAATTCCACATTGGTATATGTGTTATTTCCATTTTAACATTTTATTTTCCCCTTTTACATGGATTGTGAAAGTCTTTGTTTTATCCCTTAAACCTTATTTTTCAAGTACGTGCGAGCTCTATTTTATTTACCTATTTATTTGTACTACTATATACAGATCCAACTATTAGTAACTTTTCAATTAAGTTCAGATAAATTAAAATATTTGTATTTTTTCTTTCATATTTCTTACTGGACCTACTATATTAAAAGCAAAATACTCTTAAATGGTAGTTGTCACATAATATAACTCTTTTCAACATTTGTTATTTCTCTAAGTGTAAATTCATATTGACTAACAAAATATTTAAAATAATAATTTTTAAAAATATAATGGCATATAGTAGGAGATTATCAATCATTTTCATTATTATTGTAAAATGCACATGTTATAAAATTACTATTTTAAGTATATTTGCATTTACAATATCACGGCTTAAATATATGCAAGTTATTTTGCAAATATCATCAACATTGTTCGCCAAAACTTTCATCCTCCCTAAATAAAAAAAAAGTACATAATGTCAAATTTTCCATTACTTATTCACTGAGACCAAGGAAAGAGTTATTCAGAATAACAAAATGTTATTCATCCTTTTTTGTCTGAATTTCATTAGTCTGAGTATTTCATTTAAGTGGAATTACACATGTTCAATTTTTCTGAGTGATGCATTTCATGTAGTTCAATGTTCTCACAATTCATTCATGTTGTACCACATGTCAGAACTTATCATTGACTTACATTAAATATTATTTGTCTATTGTAAATCATGTTACTATGGGGAAATATATTTGGAGGGCATAGGTTCAATTATTTTGCTATATATCTGGAAAGTAGAATTAGAATTATTGAATCATGTATTGCTGTATTTTAAATTTTTCAGAATATACATATATTTTTTACAGTCATTGGATGATTTTACATTCACAAAAGCAATGCATCAAGTACATACTTCCTTTATATCCTCACCAATATTTATTGTTCTATGTTTTTAAAATTTGTACAATACCAGATTCAATTTTGTATCCCATTGTCATTTTGGTTTACATTTCCTTAATAGTTACTGATGAGTATTTTTAATTGTTTATCAATGATGACTCATAAATTTTCTTTCAAAAATATATCAATTGTGGAGTTTTTCTTTTATTATTCACTGAAAGTTCATTATATCTTTTGAATATCAATCAGTTGTGAAATATCAAACTTCTAAATTCTTTATAATATATAATAGATTGCCTTTTCACTCTCAAAAATATGTCTTAAAGGGGAAAATGTTTTTAAAATTTCGATGAAATACAAATAAATTACTAATTGTTATGTTGCCTGTGTATTTAGTATTACCACCAGGGCGTTGTCAAATGCAATATCATGAAGATTTTTACTAAATTTTTTCTTTTAAGTACTGTGTAGTTTAAGATCCTATGTGTAGCTATTTGATTTATTGGGAGTAATATTTATAATGTAATCATTCAAATTCAATTTCAATTATCAGATATCTAGTTTTTTCTACACAATCTGTTTATTCCTGATATTATAACTAGCAACAACATTCAATAATTTCTTTCTCCAATTTTTTCCTCACTATATTTTCCACATAAAGTTCTCTGAATCTGCATAATTACAAAATTTATTCCATATTATCATAGTTATTCAATTCAAATGTTTCATTATCATATAACTTTTGTTTGCTCAGAAATCGTTTTTATTCTCACCCTAGGATATATCAAAGGTATTACTTTAATTAACATTTCTTCAATTAACTTTTTCACTACCAGTTTTTTTACCTAGGTGAAGTGGGCCATTCATGCATTCCTATCATTGTAAGAATCTGAGGCAAGAGAACTGTGATGTTGAGAACAGCCTGAACATCTTATTAAGACCTCCTGTCTTGAGCCAGTGAGATAGCTCAGTGAACTAATTGTCTGCTTTGGCAAGCTCACTGACCAGGGCTATATACCGGGTCCTGCATACCACACTGGCTCAGCCCTCAGAACACAGTGAGCCAGGGAACTAGTCCAGGCATAGGGGCGCACTCCTGTTATACTAGCACTGGTGAGGCTGAAAACAGGAGGAGTGCTATGAGTCTGAGCTGCTGTGTAGTAAGACTGTGTACCAAATATATAAAATGAAAAAGCAAAAATAGATCTCTTGTCTTAAAGTAATTCATCACCACAGTTCGTAATTTAGCTCAATTAGTGCAGAATGAAGACCCAGGGTTTAAACTTTTATAATGTAAGTTTTGTAAAAAACATATACTGTTTGCAAAGGTTATAAATACTAAGTAGCAACTGTATATAATGAAAAAGTCTATTTATTTAATATATCAAGAATTATACTAATTATACTGTATTTAATTGTGGAAATAGGTTTAGATAAATTAGACGTTCTTACCACAAAAATGTATATATGTAAAATTGTGCAGTTGTTAGCCTGCTTGACAATAGTAAAAATTTTCCTTTATATAGAAAACCAATTTATAAACATTAAATATCAAAAAAAATACTAAAAAAAAAAAAAAAAGGAGTCGGTTGTGGTGGCGCATGCCTGTAATCCCAGCACTCGGGAGGCTGAGGCAGGAGGATTGGTGTGAGTTCGAGACCAGCCTGGGCTACAAAAGTGATCTCAAGGCCAGTCTGAACTGCATAGCGAGACCCTGTCTCAAAAAGACAAAAACAAACAAACAAACAAAAACGTTACATACGTCTGATAATGTTTCTATGAGGGCAGAGTCCTGCCATGTTCTTTTATTTAGGAAAGGAAAATAATAAAATGCTGACAGTTAACATGGTGTATTATTTTCAAAGTAGTTGCTCAGGTTACAAGTTATAAGCATGCGAGTTTGATGAAATTACGTAAGCACAAAGCATTCCCTTTAATTAACTAAAAAATTAATAGTATAACTATCTTAGCATCTTAGCTTCCTATTTAACTTGGCTGTGACTATACTACTGGGAGGAATAAGAAGATAGCAGGTAATAGGAAATCAATAAATGGTTCTAAAATTTTCAGTGAATTATAATGATCAATAATAATCTGAAATATTTTTGTGCTTTCACATTTGCTCTATGTTTGAATTCAAATATATTGACCTCACATAAAGATTCACAATATTAACCAAAATTTTCATGGATGCTTTCTTTCTTTTTTAGAGTGAATATCCCTATATCACCACCTAAACAAAATCCAAAGGGAAAATAGTGCAATCCAAAGTACTTACTATTTATTTTTCTGTGTGAATCTTTTCTTATGTTCCATTAGTTTTGAAGAAATTGCCTTGTGCTGTAAAGTTTAATGGGATGGCAAAATGATATGAATACAAATTGTTCAGTATTATTTAGAAAATACATCATTTGGTGATGTAGCTTTCCTGAATGATGTTTTGGAAATTGTTTTTGTATATTTACTGGAAATACTAATTTAAATTGGGCTGTGCTTCTCAATAGGGTGCAGATATGATTTTCAGACAAAACAGTTATCGGGGAATATTGTTTCAGGCTATTTATTCAAGAGGAGAGAATAGAGGACAATTCTCCAATGGGAGTAAAAAAGTTGCATAATGTTGTTATAAAACATTAACTTAACAGTAGGAAGTAGCACTTATAAACTGCTATAAGTTCTATTCTCTTGGGTTTAATATTTTAACAACTATAATAAATACAATAGATACATAATTTCTTTATTGAGTAGAAAATTGTATTTGTTTTCCAAAACTAGCAATATTCTTCTAGCACAGAATCATTTTCAAACAAGAAAGACACTTGCGCTATGCAAGAAATATCTTGTGCTTTTTAAAATAAATATGTGCTATATGTATTATCCTATAATTATGTATAGAGATAATGAATTAAGGTATTTTTACATCAAGAATGCCAGAACTTGTAAAATTTGAGAATTAAAAAAAGTAAAGTCACTGTCTCAATAGTCAGTTTTGCTCTTATTAAAAAGATTCATGGTTATAAAATAGTAGATTTTTATCTCACTTGGATAATTGTCTATATGTTTGTAAGGTGGAATTAGATAAAATGTCCTGTCTTTTGACTTGCCTCATATGCTTAGGAGATTCAGATAATAATATAAACCCTCTTCTCAATATTAGGACCTCTTAAGTCTACAAGGGAAGTTCCCCTTAAAGCATGAATACAACAATTTCAAAATTCCTCCAGAACAACAGGAGGGCAACTCATGTTATTAATAGCTATTCAATTTTATTAAACTCCATATTTTAATAGTTTTTCAAATTAAAAAAATGTGTCTTGCTTTATTTTCTTTTGTTTTTCTCCAGCACAGAGGAAAGAAAGGTGCATTATGTTCTATGCATAATAGACCTTCATGTACTTAAGTTGCATTTACTCCTTAGTCTTCTAAACTCCTGAGAAAAGTTCACAATTTTCTACTTGTTTTTATGAGTCTTGTTTTCCAAAACTAGAAATACTTTCAGAATCTCTTTCTTAATATCTTCAAATTCTTTTAACCATGCTATAATGAACAGAGAACATTTATACCAAGAAGTATTTTCAGTAACTGTACTAGTCAGGTTTTCCTTCACTGGGACAAAACACACGACACCTGCAGATTAAAGGAGAAATGTATTAGCTTACAGTTTCAGTGGTTTCTCCTATGGCCAGAAAAAATAACTAGTAAAAACCTTGTTAGAACTAACATTGGTAAAATCATATGATTAAGAAAAAATTTCAGCAGGATTCATTTATCATAAACAAGATGGCTTAGTTGTAGAGAAATTGCCATTGTGGGTCCCAAAAATTAATCGCCAAATTTAATTAAGTTTTAACTTTGAAAGCAGCACAGTTGTAACTTATTGTTTAGTCAGCTAATTGCTTTACATAGGAATCTCACTGAGTTGAGTGTAAGAATAATTGTTTTCATCAGAAAATGTAAGAAAGCAAAACCTCAGAAAGAGTAACTTGTACTCCATAAATAATATTCATTATCTGATCACAAATTTCAATACACTTCACATATTACACAAAAGAAAGGGCATAAGTGTTGAGAGCCCATTTTATCTGATAGTTCAAAGCCCTAGAAAATGACTTGTACTTCTAAAATTTCAGAAAGACAAATGTATTAATATGTAAAGTTAATGTCATCAAGCTGTGAAGTGAGAAATTAATGAAATTTAACAGCTATTTCTTTCTCTTATGGCTTTTCTGGAAATCTTCTTAATTGCTGTTTCATCAAGTGCTATAATACTAGGATGAAAATAGTACCTAATTAATTCATACTGTTGGTATGCACACCTAAAGTAACAGTTACACAATCCAATGAGAACACTGAGCCTATTTTATGAAGTATAAGGAAATGACTAAATAAAAATTCTTGCAAGTTTAACACTTAATTTTCTAACCACAAACACCTCATACATGTCTAATGGTAGAGCTGAGGGATATCATGGTAATACTAACCTTCAAAGATGGAAGAGAATTTAAATCTCCTTGGCAAAGTACCTTGCAAACTATGCTTTAGCAGTCATATCATGTCACCAAGTGAAACTGAATAACTGCAATTTCAGTTTCCAAATAAAACTTTGTATCCTTTGAACATAGTCTCATATTTTCTTTTTTAGCTGAACTCCCATCTGCCTCTGGGGAAAGCAATTTTACATTCTACTTCTAATAGTTCTAATTTTTATATTCTACATTTGGAATCATGCGGTATTAATCTGATTGTGCCCACCTTACTTCATTTAAAATAATGATATCCAGTTTCATTCGTTTTGTTGAAAATGATAGGGTTTTGTATATTTTTTAAAAGAATATTATTCCATTGTGTATATATACCACAGTTTTTATTCCAGTCGTTGACTGATGGGCATTTCATCTTGTATTTTGTGAATAACACCGCTATCATGGCTGTTGTAGCTAATAATAATCTAAGCTTCTTAATAGAGTGCATTTCAGATGACATTACCACACGTAAAGGGAATGTTAGTTAGACAGATTTGGTGATTCTACTTGTATCAAAATGTTACATTGTGCCCTATAAATATAAATAAGTACTGATTATATAGAAACGGCTTGTTAAAGGGCAGGCTCACTTTGATAGAAGCAGGACAAATTCTCTGTTTCTCATTTAACAGCAATAGAAGCTTTACTAAGCTGAAGAAAACAAACATTCTGTAGATTTGTCCACTCTTGTAACACCATCACCAAAATAAGCAAATCTGAGAAAATGAGAATAATCAACTTAGATGAACCATTCTTTCTAGTGTCTGAAAAGCACTGTGCAGTGAACGTTTTATCTCTGCCATTGTCATAGGCCAGAATAAGGATTTTATTCTTCTTATACAGGATTAACTCCCACAAAAAAAGGAAGAAAAACTTCATATTTTTCTTATTTTCAAAACACATTTTGCTTGTAACATGAAAATCCATTACTCATAAAGATATGTGATGTTTAGTAAGCCTTAAAATTATTTTCTTCTATGTGAAAATGATTTCAAAATAAATTTTCCAGGTTGCGAGTTTTAAATAAATCATTCTTCAGGGTATAATTCTACTCTAAATATTGTCATGCATGTGCGAATATACGTCTTGCGTGAGGTGAAAGTTTTAACCCTAAAATTTATAATTTTAATCATCGTAAAGTAAAAAGTTTTGTAGTACATACTATAATCATAATGTTGTACGACCATGATTTCTGCTTCCAGAATATTGAATTCAGCACCTCTGTATGATTAAATAAGAATTTCCTTTCTTCCCTCTCCCTAATCATCTTTCCTTCTCTCTATATCTCTATAGTTGCTTATTCTTTTTTATGATTTAAAATTTTTCTAATTTAATACATTTACAATTCATTTACTTTTTACTCATTTATTTATATTTTTATTACATTTAATAAGAAATAACAATGAGAAACTTGCAAAACACGTTAGTAGGACAGCCACAATAATTAGTAAAGTACATATTGTTGCCTTCGTAGTAGTTGTGCAAAGTACAAGATGCAGATATGATAACTTTTCTGAACACTATTGGTACAAACATTTCTTCTTATTCTTAACAAAACTAAAGTCATAAAACATGTGGCCCTTTATGCGTCCATCATTTTAGTTGCTGTACACAATACCTGGCACTCAAAATATAAATGTTATGGATTAATTTGGCTCACAGTTCAGAAAGGTTCAATCCATATTCAACTGCTTCAAACACAGAAACAAAATGGGAAAAGGTTTTGGTAAAACAAAGCTACCATAGTGGCTGTAGTGCAGAGTCTTGGTACAGCACCAGAGAGGAATTTGTGAAGAACTAGACATAGTACACATGAACATGCCTCTATGGTCAAGAAATACACTCCATCAAATGCTCTACTAATTTGCTAGATGTTTCCTAATCCAAAGTATTTGATGTATCAGGATTAATAGTCATTCTCAACAGAATGTTTTTGAGTTGTTTCTCTCAGGATTTTAAGGATTTATAGTATTCATTTGTATGCATATTTTGTTTCACAGCAAAGCAGTATTTAGATTGTTTCTCCTTTGTAGTTCTAACTAAAACTCTTTCAATGGGTATCCAGAACTAATTATTATAGAGCTCTGTGCTCATATTCAATTCAGTAAAGTAAAATTTATTCTTTCCAGTGCTTACGCTTTTGCTGTCATAGCTTTATATGCGTTATCTCACATATATTCATTCAAACTTACATGGATTTATATTTTAAATTGTCACTAAAATGATTTCCAAAGTAGCTTTACCTTCTTCTATTACCACCAGCAGTATTGAAGCCTTGTACATTTACCAGTCTTTACCACTTTGGATTTTATTGTTTTATTTTCCTTGCCAAATCTAGTGAGTAAATGGTAGGGTTTCACGTTAGTTATAACTGATACATAATTTTTAAATTTATTTTTATCATGGAATTTGTTCATAATTTGCATTGCTTTGATCACTGAAAAATTTGAGCACATTTCCATGTAATCAAATGTTTAGCTTCTATGGAGAAATATCTTTTAAACAAGTAATAATTGGATGGGACCATTTGTCTTGTTGAATTATGTGTATTTATTTTTGTTGCTTTAGGTTTATTTTTGCCTTTCATTACCACATACATTATATATATTTACACAGTACATCATGCTGCTTTGTTGTTTGTGTGCATTATTTAATGCTCAAATAGGTGTATTTCCTTTATTCAAAACTTCAAAACTTCACTACCATTTTATACTAAGAATGTTAATTGCTTTTTGATATTTTCAAATGTGCAATGAAATATTGTCAATTTTATTTATTTTACTATCCCATAGAGACTTGGAAATTTTTTTCTTCTAATTATAATTTTATACACATTATCCCATACCTCCTTATAATACCTTTCAACATTACTCTACTAAGCCTTTGATACATACAATACTAAACTACAATTTTGGGGGGATTTCATTGATTGATTCCTCATGTAAGTAATATCGTGTGTTATTATTATTTCTGTGTCTGGATTAACAAAATGTGTTACAAATGCATCCATATTTCCGAAAATGTCAAGATTCCATCATTTTTAACTGTAAAGCATATGTGTATATATTACATCACATTTTCACTTTTTATTAATCATTTAATGTATAAAGTTTGCTTCTATATTGATGTGAGTAGTGGTACAGAAAAGATGAGAACATAGCTGTCTGTTCAATACATTCATTTCCCTTTATTTAGTTATATTCCCACTATACATGCATTGCTAGATCCTATAGTAGTTTTTTTCATTTTTTATTGTTTGAGAAATTTCAGTAGATGCAAATTTTGTTAATCTGTTTACCAATTTACAATTCAATCAGTAACTTACAAATTCACCTGCTTTTTGATAACCACAATAGCATTTATGATATTTTGTCTTTTAAAAATAGTCATACAGTTTTAAATGTTTTCTCTACATTGTCTGGAAAATATTGATAGTGTTCATTGAGATGCATAACTTTTTCATATTTATGATGTCTAACTAAACTATTTTGTTTTCATTGCTTTGATTTTCATTTCTTCATTATTAACCAATCCAAAGAGATAATTCAGTTCTATTTTTTAATGTGAGTGTCATATTTTGAATTCATATTTTCTTTTTAATTAATTTTATCCTATTTCATTGTGTATTAGGTGATATATTTATACATATATTTGTGAATATTCCATCATGTTTGATTTTTGATTTGTTTGGTCATATGTGAGCACTAAATTGTGTGGATTACTCTAGCTTTATAATTTATTTCTCTTTAAAAATTGTATTAAATTTAAAAAAAATTGTATTAAATTTTATAATTTGTTTCAGAAATATAGTATATGATTCATGAGCTTTGTTCCTTCTTTTCACAATTATTTTGGCTATTCAATGTTTCATGCATTTCTATGTAGATTTTCGGATTATCTTATCTATTTTTGCTAAAAAGGCAGTTGGAATTTTGGCAGAAATTACCTTTATCCATGGAGTATTGAAATCTCTTATGTTCTGAATTTTATTTTATTCTTTAATTTTTAATTGGTATATGATCTCAATACACAGCTTAGATTCATAGTGATCCTCCTGTCTCAGCCTCCCCAGCTCTGGGATTACAGCTTTGCTCTATCACACCCAGTCTCGGAGGCCATATCAGCATCCCTAAGGAAGGGGCCTTTGCTGCTACTTGGCTAAGTAGGTCCTTAGTCTGCTGAGCTATCTCATTGGGCCTACGCATGTGAATTTTTTTTTAAATTTTTTATTCATTTTAATGAAAACAGAGGAAATAGCTATGAAACAGTTTCAAAAGCGGACGGTAAAACAATTACAATAATTAATACATTGCATATTGTTTTCTTCATAGTAGTTATTCAGAGGAACTGATGCAGCCATTATATTTTGTTGAAATGCTTTAGTACAAATCTTTCATCGCACTGAACTAGGAAAAACTAGTTGCATAACTATCCTATCTTGTATATACAGATATATACATATATATGTTTATATGTATATATATATATATTTCCCTACAAAATGGTCCTTTATTTATATACTTCTTTTTATCAAGAAAAATGTAATATTTCCATTTACTAGATCCGTTTTAAATTTCTTTCCTCAACATGTACAAAACTTGCACCCATTTATATAAATTGATCTATTATTAAATATTTTGTTTTTGATACTCCCAGAAATGAAAATTTTATTTCATTTTAGCCTTGTAAGGTTTTTTTTTTTTTTTTTTTTTTTTTTTTTTTTTTTTTTTTTTTTTTTTTTTTTTTTTTTTTTTTTTTTTTTTTTTTTTTTTTTTTTTTTTTTTTTTTTTTTTTTTTTTTTTTTTTTTTTGGTCTTTTTGAGACAGGGTCTTGCTATGCAGTTCAGACTAGCCCTGAGCTCACTTATTTAGCCCAGGCTGGTCTGGAACTCACACCGATCCTCCTGCCTCAGCCTCCTGAGTGCTGGGATTACAGGTGTGTGCCAGCACGCCCGGCTTAGCCTTATAAGTTCTTGTATGTAGGCATATAATTGATTTTTCTGTTTTCATCCTGGAATGTAGAGCTTTGATAATTCTTTTAAATTTCTATAATATTTTTCTTAGCCCTTAAAATTTTCTGTAATTATTATCATATTGTATTTAAAATTTTAAATCTTCTTTTCTGATTTGTACAAGCTGCTAAATCTCTGTATTGATTTTATTTATAGGTTTAATAAGTCACGCCTGAGTGATAAATCTATCTGTAATATTCAACACAATGTTGATGACAAATCATAAGAAAAGACATCCTTATTTTGTTAGCAAGTTTAGTAGGGGACCATTCAGTATTTCACCAATGGAGATGATGGTAGATGAATATACAAGTATTTATAAATCAAGTCGAAATTATTAGTTTTCATATATACTTTTTTATTTAGTATTTTTATTGTTTAGGGGCTGGGGAGATAGCTCCGAGGCACAAGTGCCTGCTGGGCAATTGCAAGGTCGTGAGTTTGAAACCTGGTCCCCCCTCAAAGAAAAGAATATTGTTTAAATTTAACAATAGTTATATTACATATTTTCATCATCAGATCAGTTTAGATTAATACATATAGGTATATAAGATTGATCAAATAATTAAACATTAACACTTTTAAATCAACATTACTTTTTTTTCTTTTCCCCTTTTTTTTTTTTTTTGAAAGTTGACATATTGCATATTGTCCTCACAATCGGTCTACAGAGTACAGTGTGTGGGCATAACCCACCTCCCTATTGATGTTGCTTAGAAGAAAAAAAAAATGAAAAAAAGGAAAAGAAAATTCTTCTCTTTGGACTAAGAGGAAGCAGATGCATACTCATGTATACTTTTTAAACACAATTAAATCCTGTATTTTATGAAGAGCTTTTTCAAAATTATGATTTTTATAATACTTTTTCAATTTTTTAACATATTAGCTAATTCTATAAATTCATATAAGATGAATAAGTGTATACAATGCTGGGAAAATAAAAGGGAAGGTGCAGGGAAATTAAGTCAAGGAATTAAGATGTGACAAAACTGTACCAATTCCCACAATGAATGCAGTCATGATGTATAGCAACCATGTACTAGTAAAAGTAAAAGTAAAAGTAAAAAAGTTCATTAAATAGATGTTATTAATTAATAAAAATATTTCAATGATCTATTTTCACATATTAAATATATTTTTCCTGGAAAATATTGTTCATCTTTTCAGCACAATGAATTTGTTTTATTCATTTTTGTTGAGCATGTTTACTTTCACATTCATAAAGGATGCTAGCTAGTGTCTTATGCTCTTGTGTTCTCTTTGGCTATATTTGTTTTCAAGTTAGTATTAACCTTGCAGGATGATGCTCATATCTCTTATTTTCATAAGACTTAAGCAAGATATATATCAATGTTCTTTTTGATATTTTACAGAATTTATGAATGCAAGCATCTGATCCTAGACTCCCTCGTATTAAAAGTTTTGTTTGTCACTTATGATCCTGATGTATTACAAGTTTATTCATAAACTCTCTTCCAACACTTTCTTCTTGACTAAAAGTGTAGTTTGTGCGTTTTGAAGAATAGTTCATTTCATCTAATTGTATTTGACATAAATCTTGATATTCTCATATTATCCCATTTTCTTTTATTTGTTTATTTTCCATTATTTTGGCCAGCTCAACCTGCTCTGGGGGTGGTCCTGGTGCAGCATGTGGTTCTGGGGATCAAATTGCTGTTCCTGTGTCCGCCTAAGCTTTCCTATGCGGTGATTTAGACTGCTGAGTCATCCTTCTGGCCCCTCTCTCATTTTCATTTACAGTATGACATTAATGTTCTTTTTTATTTTGTGAATTTAGCAATATGACTTAAAATCTATTTTATTTAAATAGTTATGATGCAAGGAATTTTGTGTGAATTGTATTTTTATTGCATATAGTATTTTCCTCCTGTGTATCCCAACAAATGAAATAGATTTCTTTAAGTGAGCATGTTGCTGGCTAGAGATTTATTATCTATTCCCCTTCTGTTATATTTTCTTATTTTTGAAGCTAGTGATTGCAGTGAAAACCTTAAGAATACTGTACACACTCTATAATTTAGTGACAACTCCATCAATTGGAGCTTTTCATTTATTTACCTCTATTATCTATAGTAATGACTTAAAACTGTTACGTTGTTTAACATATCCTTTATTCTACTCTTCCTCTCCTGCTGCATTTCCTGTTATTAGATGATTTCATTGAATGATATGATTGGGTTCCTTATTTTTTGCATCCATTATAAGATTTTCCATTACCATTGTCATGAAGTATACAAATACAAATAATGGAACCAACACATTATTTAGGAATGATAAAAACTTCACTTAGTTTTTAAAATCCTCTGACTTTTCTACAATACAGTTTACATTTAGAATTTTTGATTCAACACAATGTATTTTGTTATTGTATTTTGAATTAGGATTGCTACATGAACAGATATTTATAATCAAATATATGCATGATTATTCAAATTATTTTCTAAGCAGATTTAAAGATTGGAATCAGAAAACATGCAATGGCCATCTGCCAGTCTAGAGGTAAAAAAATGTGAAATGGTCTTCTTGAAAATGGAGGACCAGCAATTACAGGTAAAGAAGGTAAAGATTGAAGACCTGGAACTTGTTGTAAATTCCTGTGCAAATGTCTGTTGAAAAAGTGAAGGCAAAAGAATCAGCACTGGGAGCCTGAAGCAAATGAAGATTACAACATAGTTTCACCAGAGAAAGGATGGACTTACCACTTCTGTACCTACCTGTGTCCAGGAAACAAGCAAATTGGCTGCTGTTATGCAACTCAGTGGAGGATCATCTTTTTTTTTAATTTTACTAATGTTAATAAGAAAGAAATAACAATTAGAGAATTTCAAAACATGTTAGTAGGACAGCCACAATAATTAATACAATGCATATTGTTGTGTTCATTGTACTTGTTCAGAGTACAAGATAGAGACATGATAATTTTCCAAACACTATTAGTACAAATATTTTTTCACACTGAACTAAGATAAAGTAGTTGTATATATAGTCCAGTAGTCCATAAATTAGTGGGTTATAAGCAAAACTGTCAAAGTCAGAAACTGCTGACTTGAGCATTTTATAGTTCAGCATATTAATATGGCTGTAATTTTTATACCCCGTGGTGAAACTTTTCTGCTGAATGGTTAAAGCAAAGTGAAAACAAGAGCTATTTAACAAAACATGCAACTTTTCTATCTGACAAGGTCAGTCAAATGCCCTCATGATTTACCATGAAATCATGTATACCATTTTGCAGAACTGTTTTCAGTGTCAACCAATAGGATGAGTCACAGCCATTGCTTGGCCAACGTGCTCTCTGTGAAAAAATGAAAGAATGTTTTCTCTCCTTAGGTACACTACACATTGTCAATGCCTTTCTTCTGTAGCACCATAATTTATTTGAACAGAAAATTTGGGACACCATTGAGTTATAGGATGTTACAGTACAGGTTCTCTTATGTCCTGAGTCCTCACTGACCTAGAGAGGCTAGGACCAAAATATTGCCTATCTTTGTAACTCTCCTTTTTCTCTAATGTTTTGGTCTGCATACTCAAGTTGTTAACCCTCCAGAAGAGAAGCTTGGGGATATATTGCTTTGTACCATTTACCGTTGAGCTGAACACCACTGTCTTTCTGAATATCAAATGCCTCAGACTTAACATGGGAGTGGTATTTTCCACCAAGTATTGATATTCTAATAAATCCCCATAGAATGTGTTAAACATAATTATATATATTTACACAGTAATTTAGAAATCTAACCATATGAAAAATTGTAGGTGGTCTATCTGTGGCACTTTTCCTTGTCTCTAATTCTCTGTTATTACCCTTTTTTAAAACAAAAATTTGCTTGAGAGAGAATAGCTATAATTGATACATGTGTAAATATCATATAGTATTCCTAGTGTAAGAACTCAAGAGAAGATATAAAAACTGGAATGGCATAATACAGCTAAATGGAAATCAATGATTTAAGAATTAAACTACAAAGAGATAGCTAGCAGAAAAGTTAAGAAACTTGGTAGGGGCAAAATCATGCACTTATATACACAGAACGATTTAGACAATGGTCCTAAGAATCTCCAAGTTTTTGACACTGAGCTTAGCAATGGGTAAAACCAAAACCATGCTTGGAATACCTTTCATTCCGATGTTTTAAATGTGGTTCTCCTTTCCTCAGGTTTTCTCCTATATGTCAGTCATCCAATGACATGTTTAGAATTTAAGTAATTTTCTAGGTGATTAAGAATTAAGTCAGAGGGATATACTGCAATTAAAGATAACAAATATTGTTCTTCAAATTATTGTTCTGAGTGTTATTATAATAGTTATGTTTTGTCACATTAACCTAATGATTTTTTTACACTATCATTATATATTACACTGTATTAAATTTGAATTTTGTAATGAGCTCTATTTTGACACTTTCATGCTAATAATTATGCTCATTTTATCACTTTGAAAAATAAACACTATGGCGCAGTCTCTTATTTTCAAGTACTACTCTTGAGAGAATGACAGTAACTGAGTTTACACCGGGAGCAGTAAATATCAAAAAGACAAGAGAGACATGTATTCCAAACATAGTTTAGCGTTACACTGTGCTATATTCAATATGCTGAACCTTTTGAAGGTTTGTCAGACCAATGTCTGATTCATCCTGTGTACATAAGTGTAAACCATATTCTTGACAGGCTACAATTAGGTATTTCCTTGAATCTCCAAGTATCTGTGTCAAAATTGTGTAACTGCTTATATCACATTGTATGGAAAGTTATTAGAATATCAATGATGGTCAGAAAATATCATTTCCAAGCTAAGTCAAAGATATTTGATACTCAGAAAGCCAGTGATGATAACCTCAAGTACCTATGTTATAGAGTAATAGTATCACAAAGCTTTTCTGCTGGAGGGTTAAGAATGTAAGTTAACAGACCAAAAACTGGAGAAAAAGAAGGGCTATAAGGATAGCCAATATTATGGCCCTAGCCCTTCAAGGTCAATAAAGACCCAGGATATAAGAGAACATGTGCTGTAATATCCTATAACTCAGAGGTGTCCCAAATTTCCTGGTCAAGGAGATTATGGGACCTCAGAGGAAAGGGATGAACGAACTGTAGTGCGTCTAAGCAGAGTCACCCAGAGAAAGACATTCTCTCAGGCTTTCACAGAAAGCAAAATGGCCAAGTAATGGCCATGATTCATCCCGAAGGCTGACACTAACAACAGTTCTACAAAGTACTGCCTATGGTCCCAGACGTAATCCTGAGGGGATTTGACCCTGGAAGATACAAAAGAAATGAATGTTTTGCTATACAGGTCTTGCTTCAACTTGCCCTTGACCACCAAGCAAGAAAAAGAAATGCTTAATTACAATGCATGAAACGCAGAGCTAGACTGGTGAGATGAGTTTCAGGAGGCTTAGATTCAATAGCCTCCAACATCTCAAGCTTCACTGGTGGCCCAGTGCAATTGCAGAACATTTGACTGTGTATGTATCTGCTTCCTCTTAGTCCAAAGAGAAGTATATTCTTTTCTTTTTTTTTTCTAAGCAACATCAATAGGGAGGTGGGTCATGCCCACACACTGTACTCTGTAGAGCGATTGTGAGGACAATATGCAATATGTCAACTTTCAAAGAAAAGTAAGGGGAAAAGAAAAAAATGTTGATTTAGAAAGGTTAATGTTTAATTGTTTGATCAATCTCATATACCTATATGTATTAATCTAAACTGATCTGATGATGAAAATATGTAATATAACCATTGTTAAATTTAAACAATAAAAAATTGAAACTTGAAAAAAAAAGAAAAATAAACACTATTGTTCAGACAGGTATAGTACTGCTGAACTTACTGAGTATTATGGATCTGAAAATGTCTTTATTTCTCCTTAATTTAAAGAAACGTCTTTGATTAATAAAGGATTTTCTTCAGTTGGTATTTTTTCTTGATCATTGATAACCAGTATATCTTTGTTTTATAGTACAAATACATTTATTGATGATAAAATTGGATATATACGTAACACATCTTGATTATTTTTACATCCTTTGTTTCCTTTCATTTATTGCGGATAAGATTGGGCATGTACACACTTTTGTTTGTTTCTTTCTCGCTCCTCCCAATATCTCTTGGTTTCCTTCCTTTTTGCAAATGGCCTACCTCCATATACACATACAATTTTTATTTTGCTATTTTAATTATAATTTTGGTTACTCATAGAAAAATCTTTATAATATTTAAGACTGTGTGCCATATTTATTTTGCTCAATTTATTTTTCATAATTAAATGTTTTATTTAGAAACATTTAACAAAATATCTTAGAGTTTTACATATGTTACATGGGTAGAATATTTACAAATTCTCTTCCATGGACTTTACTTAACATTGACTATTCTTTCCATTCTTTGCCTTTTGGCCTATTTTCTTCAGTAGTGAAATACTGTCCAGTGTCCTCTGTAACTAAAAAAATGAGCTTCTTGGGCAATCCTCCTTGTTCCAAGCTCTCTGTTTTTTCTTTTTTGTTGCCATCGCTTGGTTTGACTGCTCCTTTAGGGCTTCTACCAGACATTTCAGTCTAGGCAGCTGACACTCAAGTGCTGGCTTTGGCCAATTATTGAATTATGGAATTTTTAGTGCCACTGTGGCTTTAATACATATATATGGATTGAATAAGAATAAGCCTTGTATGATATCTAGCAAGTCAACTCCTGTTGCACTGGAGATATATTACATTGATATGCCAGGGAACTTCTTGAATGTCACATAATATGGTAGACTACACATATGTCAGACCACTGTTCCTCACTTGACATGCTCAAAGTTTCAAATATTCTTGTAAGTTTGAGAACTGAGCCTCCTGGCAGAAAGGTAACCCTTAAAAGCAACTCTGCTAGCCGGGCGCGGTGGCGCACACCTGTAATCCCAGCACTCGGGAGGCTGAGGCAGGAGGATTGATGCGAGTTCGAGACCAGCCTGGGCTACAAAAGTGAGCTCAGGACCAGCCTCAACTGCATAGTGAGACCCTATCTTAAAAAGACAAAAAAAAAAAAATAATAAAAATAAAAAAATAAAAAAAGCAACTCTGCTAATATAAAGCCCACTGCCCACTTATCTACAACCACTACAACCACACCATACATCCTCATGCCAAACAGTAACTCTGGTGCTCAATATCATGTGGACAACCTGATGTGCATAAGCTGTACTGGGGATCCCAAATGATTTGGCCAGGCCAAAATTCGCTGAGTATATAACTCCACTTTCATCCAACACCAAATTGTTCAGTTTCAGATCCCTATATAGAATCCAGTGTTGATGCAAATATTCCAGGCCTTGAAGAGTCATTAACATGTATACTGTACTGTGTGATGGTGTCAGCACAAGAATTTATCCTTTATTATAACCTCTCAATCAGTTTCCAGGAGATCAACGACAAGACTAATGTTACATTTATGTCCAAAACATCAACGAGGCCAATTATATTTGGATGACTTAGCTCCTTTAATAATTTTATCTCTCTTAAGGCTGTTCTATTTATACCATCTTTAGCTTCTGATCTGTATTAAAGTTTGGTATGTTAGCAAATCAATGGAAATGCAAACTACATTTCTGAATGTGGAGGTCCAGAGCACCAACAAATCCTTAATATTTTCTTAATGCGAATGATCTGGCTGGTGCTCTTATCACTGGTCTTGTAAAACATGGTAAACTGTCTCTCTCCAAAGATATCCAGTTTCTCATAACGCTTTGCTTGAGACTTCACATCCGCAGCCATTCCATGGACAGAGCCCAACTCTACAGGAAAGGGTTGAGTGTGCAGGAATTTAAAGCTGTCTGAGGGTTTCTCTATTTTGCTTAATTTATGAATTCAAGATGTATCCATGTTCCTACAAAGACTCAGATTTATTTTTTTTATAAAAAGTGGTACACAATTTCATCTAAAAACTACATTTGCTTTATTGTTTTATCTATCAGTGGACATGTAGGCTGTTGTAAGGATTAATATATTTTGAATTTAGTTGTTATAATTATGTGTATAGCAATGCAATATGTTGCATTAAATTTGAGGGGAAGATATCTATTAGAGGAACAGTTGGTCACATCAAATTTCTACTGTTAATCTTGTGAGGAATCTCTATGCTACTGTCTACAGTGGTCATACTAGATAAACTATGTAAAAGTGGTCATTTTTCCTTAAAAACTTTTTAGCATGTGTTAATATTTTATTTCTCCAAAATTGTCATTTTTTTTCTGGCATAAAATAAATCACAAATTTATTTAATTTGCATTTTTTGGTAGGTAAAAATGTTGAATATTTTTTCATACACTTGCCATCCATTTGTACTTTTTCTGAGAAGTGTCTGTTCATTTCAATTCCCTTTTTGTAGTGAAGCCTTTTACTCTAGGGATTGAAATTTTGAGTTACTTGTATGTTTTAGAAATTAATCTTCTTTCTGAGAGATAGATGAAAAAATAATTTTCCCATTCTGTAGATTCTCTTCTCTCTGTTGGTTTCTTTTCTTTTCCTGTAGAGAATATTTTGAATTGGATGTAATTGTATTTGTTTATTCTCTATGTTGATTCTTGTTCAGTTGGGGAATTTGTTCAGAAAGTCAGTGCAAACATCAACGAATGTATGCAAGGGCTTTGCCTATTTTATTTCTCAGCAGGTCATATATTTCCATTTTAATATTTAGATCTTTGAATTGTTTTACCTTCTCCAACCTCTGAAATCTTATGACATTTTCATTTCTATCCTATGACATATACATTTACATGACAGTATTTAATACTGTCACACAAAGTCATTAGCTATTTGATTTCTTTATAATATTGTCAACTTTTTCTTTCGTTTTCTTTGATAAAACCTATCAGTGTATTCACAGATTTTTTTTTCTGATTTCTCTTGTTGCTGTACATGAATGTTACATTTTTCTCATTGTATTTTTTGTTTATGAAAATGTTGATTGGTATTTACATGCACATATTATTTAAATTTTCTGACTAAATTGATCAGTTTGGTTATTTTCTTTTGTTTTTCAATATATGGTCTTTTTTGTATTTCAACAGTTCTTTCTCTGTATTTTCTTCAAATGAAAAACATGCTTAAACATTTATTTTGGATTGTGAGGAAGTTTATGTCTGTTTCTTCAGAGTTAATCAGTGCCAAATGATTTTGTACTTTTCCTCATAATAGTCAGTGGCCCCTCATGGAAAAGTTTCGTATTTCTATGTAATTGTACAAGAAGGGGTTTAATCCAGTGTTTTAGGATTTTGTCATATTGTGATTGGTACCACTCAATATTGCTAGTGTCATTAAAATATATATAGTTTATCATGGTATGTGAACTCTAATATTCTAAAAGATATTGATATTTAATCTTACTTTCATTAAGTATTTTAAATTTTCTAATTTCCACTATTGATACCTTAAGTCAATGCCATATTAGAGCAAAATTTACGGTGAAAATTCTAACACTGATTGGGCATTAGTGCTGTAACTTAGTTAGGTCAGTTCTCTGGGAAGTGTAGTAAGGAAGGAAGATTGAGCACAGGGTGTTTTCTCCTTCAGGAACATAAAACTGTCATACTTGAGTTTATTTTTATTTATTTTTGAAGAAATATTAGGCCTTCCTTAAATTATATTTGAAAATAATTTGCATTATTTTAATCTTTATTTTTTACCTGCAATATATAAAAACATGAAATTTGAGACAGTTATACAAATTAAACAGATAATAACTGCATCTATCTTATTGGATATGACACCTAATAAATATTTATATTGCTACAAAATAAAAAAATTTGCACAAAGTGACAGAAAGAAAAATAGTATTGTTTGGACCATTGAGAGATCAAAATATCTACCAAGAAGAATCTTTCTTATGGATCATGAATCAGTGGTTTATAGGGAAATGTATAAGAGAAATATGGCTCTAAATTTTTGTTATCAGTGGGGAGCCATATTCAATTCTTGAATAAGAATAATTGATACCCAGAGTTTAAAATCTTAATTATCCAGGATTCTTAACAATAATAAAACCAGCTAGTTCTTTCCCACAGGCTACTATACAAAATATTATTATGAATTACCTAGCCGAAAGACTAGATGATAGAATGGTCAATAAGCAAATTACTTTTTAAAAATGTACTTAGCACAGTGCTTATGAGCCTGTTTGCAATTTGTGTAGTGTGGATATAGGGTTAATAAACTCACGAAATACTTGGTAGTATAAGAAAAAAAATGTGATTATGTCCATTATTATTTGTGTGGCTTCAGATAAGCAATTTAAGCTCATGTGTAAAATAGACATTACCATACTATATAATTCATAATTTTTGGAAATTATTACACAAACCACCACATAAAACTGTTATTTCCTAACTATATTAGTCACATTTCTATTACTGGGACAAAGTATTTGGTGTTCACAAGTTAAAGGAATAAAGGTCAAGTTTAGCTCATCCTTTGGAAGGATTCCATCCATAGTAGTATCAAAGCTGAGAATACTATGGTAGACAGGCATTATAGGACAATGCTGCTTAGTTTACAACAGCTACAAAGAAAGCAAGAAACAGCACCAAAGAGGAACAGGCATAAAATACATATATAATGCCCATGATAATTTCACCATGACCAATTCCAATATACTCAGGATATTACTAACATGTTAGATTTTTTTCAATAGTAACTATTGAAAAAGTAGTCAAATTAAACCCTAAATACATATCTTTGAATTACACCTATCTTCTAAGAGAAAAACAAGGCCAATTCACATTTTTGCGTAAAACAACATTATCACAGGTACAACCGGAAACAATCACTTTTCCAGTATGTTAAATGTTCTATCACTTCAAATGTCCAAGTAAATATACGTTTTGAGACTCATGGCAAACTCATTGCTATGATATTTGCAAAAACTAACCATATAAATAATTTCAAGTATAATCACAAAAGTAAACAGTAGCAACCAAAAGGGGAAAAAAAAGAGTGCTAAAAATCATTAAACCAAGGCAAGAATAAAATATACTATGAGGAGCCTGGGGTGGTAGCTCAGTAGAATAAGTGCCTTCCCGGCAAGCACAAGGACGTGCAGTCAATTCCCAGTTTCTCAAAAAAAAAATTATCACAAAACATAACATTAAAAACATTATATACTGTATATATATATATATATATATATATATATATTGTTTATATATATATTGTTTATATATATATTGTTTATATATATATTGTTTATATATATATATATATATATTTGCCATCCAGGGCACAAAGGAATAAAACTTGACTTTCAAAGGATATGTACGGGTGGAGCCGTGCGTGGTGGTGCACGCCTATAATCCCAGCACTCGGGAGGCTGAGGCAAGAAGATTGGTGTGAGTTGGAGACCAACCTGGCCTACAAAAGTGAGCTCAAGGCCAGCTTGAACTGCATAATGAGACCCTGTCTCAAAAAGATAAAAAATTTTAAAAAAATGGATATGTGTGGGTTCAATCCTATGTGTTTGCTGATTCCTGCATACATGGTTACCCTTGTGTATTTACCCCACACATAATCTACAGTATTCCTTGGCATCCATTTCACATTCCTGGTATATCGAAACTACAGCTTTTATTTGCCCTCTCAGGGTCATTCTATCCAATTCCTCTTTCAAATTTGTGTGAAGACCACCTGACCCCCAAAATTTTGTATTTAGCATCCTAGTAATGGCACTATCACATTGACAACAACAATGATTACTGTTAATGGAACTGGTAGCCAGTGCCCCTTGAACCATGGATATAGATGCTTCGGAGTTACTGAATGTCTGAGCATGATGAAATTAAATCTGAGAAACTAATTTCTTAAGAGTTCTTTTCAAGTAAGTTTTCCAGGGGTTTTACTCAAATAAAAGTTTTCTAGTCTTGAAAAGGAATCTGCAATGGTTGGTCTAGTTTATTCTATGAATCTCTTCTTGATTCAGTTTGGTAATTTGTACCTTTCTAGTTTAATCTTCAGATATTCTCAAGGATTTTTTGTTTTCTGTGGCAAGCTCAGCTCACTCTGGAGATGGTGTTGGCATGGCATGTGGTTCTGGGGATGAACCATGGTCCCTGAATTTTTGCCTACGCCTGCCTAGGCAGGTGCTTAAGACAGCTGAGCTTTCTCAGAAGTCCCCAGGTAATGTTTTTTTTTTCTTTACACAAATTACTTGATTTCTTACAAAGCCATTAATGTCTTTATCAGGCATATATTCATTCTGCACAAATTTACACATTACTTCTTCTGGGCCAAAACTCAAGAAAGCAATTCTGTTTTAGTTACGATTCTCTTCTTGCTGGAACAAACATCCAACACTCAAAATGAGGGAAGGAAAGCTTTATTTAGTTCAAGGTTACTGAGATTTCAGTCTATATTCAGCTGGCTCCAAAGCAGACTGGCACATAGCAGAGGACAACCTTCTATGGCTACAGGCAGAGAGCAAGAACTCTGGGAGACCTAGCAGCTGCTCAAGCAGCTAACTTCTATTCCTACCTTACATTGAAATGCAGATCACCTGCACCAGGGTACAGGCAGCACCCATTTCCACAGTAGTCAATTGCAAATTCCAGAAGTAGCCCCATGACAGCATGAGGCTTTGGGGGAACACCTATGCACAAAGCATAACAAATGTGTATATTATACCAAAAGCCCTTCCCGTATGACACCTACACAGAAGCCTGTCCTTCACTATTCTGCTACACATTTATTAATCCAGTAAAAGTTGACATATCTCTATTAATTGTCATACGAATATAAAGTTCTCAATAAAATTATTCTCTCTGGAATACACATAAAATCTGGGTTCATAGTTGATATAGAAAAATCAAAGGAATCACATCCTTTTCTAATTTTACTTGGGTAAGAAATATGAGAAATAAAATCAAGACAGGAGAATAAACAGTCAAAAGGGTATATACAATTCAAAAGATTTGGTAAGGTCATTGGCACGCAGCAGTATGGAAAGATTATGTACTTCATGAAGGAATATGGTATATGAAATTCTATTTAGAAAATCATGTAGGTCTTACCTAGCAAAACTGATTTCTCCTTATCTCGGGCTCTAGTAAACTTATAGATTACAGTTACCATATGGCCAAGGATAATCTTCAAATAATATTAATTTAAGGCTCTTATACATTAAAGTTTAAAGTCAGAAAAACTCTAAAGATTATTCTTTGATATTCTGGGCCCTAAAATTGTTTAAAATTCATGTATTTATATTTTTTCTTATGTCTTTTGAACTCTGACTGATGAAAATTTAGAGATACCAGATATGTTTATCAACAATAAGGAAAAAATGATTTAATGAGTTTTATTGAATAGAATATGTGAAGAAATAGAAATAATTTCCCACATCTAAAGAGCTTTGGAAATTCTTATTTCAGCACTATTTGAATGCTACCACAACAATTTAACCAAAACTACCAAAACTATCCAGTCCAAAAGATGTTAGCAATATATAGTGCATTCAGTCTCTAGCAAAACAAATGTCAATATTTGCAAGATTGACAAAATAAACTTTATTGGGACAACATAAAACTTACCAAGTGAAATAAGCAACTTAGTGTTCAATTTTTTTTGTTATTTTTAAATAAACATTATATCTAGAATGTAGAAAAAACATACATGTCTACAATGGAGAATGATAAAAGTAAAGAAACAATTACTTTAATAATACACTAAGGTAATTTTGTACTCTAGCTGAATATATATTAATGTTAAATTTATAGTCATATTAGATTATTATATATGTATGAAACATATAAATATAATACTTTTTTTTCGCTCCTGAACTGTATTTTTTTTTCAATTTTTTATTGTTTAAATTTAACAATGGTTATATTACATATTTTCATCATCAGATCAGTTTAGACTAATACATATAGGTATATAAGATTGATCAAACAATTAAACATTAACCTTTCTAAATCCACATTACTTTTTTTTCCTTTTCTCCCTTCTTTTCTTTGAAAGTTGACATATTGCATATTGTCCTCACAATCATTCTACAGAGTACAGTGTGTGGGCATGACCCACCTCCCTATTGATGTTGCTTAGAAAAAAAATATTAAAAAAAGGAAAGAATATATTTCTCTTTGGACTAAGAGGAAGCAGATACATACACAGTCAAAGGTTTTGCAACTGCAGTGGGCCACCAGTGAAGTTTGTGATGTTGGAGGCTATTGAATCTAAGCCTCCTAAAGCTCATCTCACCAATCTAGCTCTGCATTCCATGCATTGTAATTAAGGATTTTTTTTTTTCTTGCTG
>PVJA010019385.1:0-38518 GCA_004027025.1 Myocastor coypus | reverse complement strand
CCTTCCCTTCCTCCTTCCCTCCCTCCCTCCCTCCTTCCCTCCCCCCTCTCTGCCTCCTCTCTCCCCCATTCTCTCACCCAGCCAGCCACTGATTTGGTTGGTTGTATTTTCCCCCTTTGAGCTCTTTTGTGATGTTTATCTTGCTCTCTGAACTACTTGTTCTTCTAAATGCATACTGTTTCTGATGTCTTACATTTGTCATTATAATCTCTTTAAAATAAACTGAAAAGTAAAAAGAACAAGAAAAAAATTAAGGCTTATTGAAAGCAAGTGTTAATGTTTAATTATTTGGCTAATCTTGTATACCTATATCTGCTAATCTGAACAACAGATTTGATCATAAAATACATAATATAACAACCACTGTTACTTTTTTATTCTTGTTTTTAAACTGTATCATGTGTATTGTGGTATGTTACTCTGTTTCTGTCTCTGTTTTTGCTACTTATTTTTGTTTTTTCTCTTTAAAAAAAAAAATCTTACAATTGTACGCAGAATGAGAAGAGCTTCAGAATAGGAAAGCAAGGCTGAGGCAGAAAGCCGAGCCAGCCGCCCCTCCTGGATTTTGAGATTGCTACACAGGCGCCATAATAAACACAGGCTGGGCCTGGCACAGGGCAGCAGACTTGGTGAGGAGAGCAGAACTCGGGCCCAAAGGGGAAGCCAGCTAACCCAGCGATCTGTAGTCATCTAGCTTCTGATGAAGGGGCCCAAGATGAGCTGGTGCAAAGTCCACCTCCAAGAGGCGGCACTAGGAAAACTGGCTCTCCACATACAGAAGGGCGGGTCTAAGCCCATAGTTCTCACCGTATACTAAGTCAGGTCATAATGAATCAAAGCCACAGATAAAAGCTGGAAATGCTGACCCTGCCGTGAGACAAGACTGGCAGAACTAACTCTAGGTGACATTGAGGCCAAAGCAAAAGCTTCCCAGCTGGTCCCCTGCTGCATAAGAAGTTATAGCAAGAGTCGACTTAATGTCAAATTACAAAACTTCTACACAGAAAAGAAAACCAGCAACAGACAAAGACACAAAACCTCTGCGCAGGGTGAGCGTTTATGCCAATTATTCCTCGGACAGAAGTCTAACGTCTGGGATGTACAGCAGTCACAATGTAGATGTGAAAAAATGAAGAGCAATCAAAAGTGGGCGGCTGAGGTGGAGTGACTCTTCTCAAAGGTTGTGTAACGGCCCGAAGTACGCGGCGCGGCTCAGCATAGGGGCCGCTCGGGAGCCGCAAATCAACACGAAGCAGAAAGCTACCGCGCTCCAGTCAAAGTACCTGCTGGTGGTTTGTAAAACGACATTCGCAAAAAGCTTAAATTTTACTCATTTTGGGGAAATGGGTGGGCGTTGACCCCTTAGCTCTAAGGGAAATAAACAGATGTTGAAGTCTAAATATAGCACGTTTCTTATGCAAGCAGTAAAGAAATACAAAATTTTAAAGAGCAGAGCAAATAATACACGGGAGGAGAACAGACAGGGAAGCAGACCCTGTAGGGAAGAAAGGGATCTGGGAGAGGCGGAAGAGGAAGTGGCGGGGTAAAGAGGGACTAAAATGCTTAAGAGGTGATTTGCACACATACTAATTCCCCAAAATTCATACAGTTGTCATGTATACCAAATACATCAGCAATATTTTTAAAAGATAAGGCAAGAGTAGTCTCTCACTGGTCAAATAAAATTAATATGTAATTTAAGGTATTCCACAACATAAATTCCAGGCATAAGTGGCTTTTTTGGGGGGAGGGGGGACACTGGGAATCGAATTCAGGAGCTTGCTCTGGCCAGGCCAGTACATCGTTCACTAAGCTATCTCTCCAGCATATAAGTGGCTTTATCTCTGAATTCTACCTGACACCTGATAACCAAAGACTATTTAGTTTTAATAAAACGACCAAAAACAGAGAAAAGAGAATTGTGTTTCCATTAGTTTTTTCATTTTGTTTTGTTTTGTTCTGTGTACTTGTTTGTTTGTAGTAGGGATCAAACTCTCAGCCCAGCACTTGCCAGGCAGCCACTGTGCCACTGAGCTACGCCCTCCATCTTTCATTTAGCTTGAGGACACTCTTACAATTGAAGCCTAAGGAAGACATTGCCCCGTGCAGCCTGAGGAGGACAAGACAACTATGCTGAAGGCTACATTATTTCATGCACCAGCAAGTGCGTGTACATGTACTGATACTGAAGAAAATAATAACAAAGTACAACAATATATTTTTCAAAAAGATTATACTTTTAATGGTAACCCACTTGGGGGCCTCCTTCTGTCCCTCTCTTGGAGAGAAGCTTTCTTTTCCACAATACATATATTCTTCTCAAAAAAAAAAAAAAAAAAGAATATATTTTAGACCAAGGTAGGCTTATTTCAGGAAAATGCAACTAGGATAACACTTGACCAATAGAATTTACCGCCAAATCTGAATATGTAGAAAATATAATCATTTTACGATTTTTAAATTTAATACCCATTATATTAAAAAATTGGGATTTGGGGCATATGAAAGAGTTGTATCTGACGTGTAAAAGATCTGGAAACAAAGTAACTATGGTAAGACCACCAGAATATCTGCTCTCAGAATGAGTACAGGTTACAATACTGGTCGATCTGGCTGGCACAATAAGGTGTGAATGGATGAAAGAATAAGCTCTAAAGAGTGGGAATGTAATTTTCTTCAGTTTTAGATAACATGATTGGAGTTGATAACTGGGTTTGAGAAATTTCTATAAAAATGCTCAATAGACAAAATCAATTTTACACCTAACAGCATTAAAGGTAAGGACCAAAGCTTTGAACAAGTAAACGATATCCTTACTTTTTAAGAAAGTTAATCTAGATTTTCAATGCAATGTTTTTCAGTGAATTGGTGAATTATAAGTTTTGAAAAATAAAACATAATTAAGATGCTCATATTAAAATGACTTTTACATTTTCACAAGGGCTTTCAAAAATATAGCTGTAAAGTAAATGAAAGTAAGTGCTGCAATTTTAACTAGGTGTTTCACGGGCCAATATTACTGAACTGTTCCTCGGGGGAAGGTGTGCCACTGGTTGTCGTGGTTTTGTCCTTTGGACTGGAAGCATATTAGAGGTGCTGGCGCTGGCCCCAGCCAAGAGCACTAGGACGTCTCCCATGAAACTCACTCCTGTGGCACAGGTACATGCTGGAAGCTTTGTGGTCTCCGAGGCAAGCTGAACAAGGGAGATGATTAAATAAACAAAGACATGACTTATCCTTCCCATAAAACATGGAGGACTTCGGAACTTAACAAGCCCATATTTGTCTAAAATTTTAGGTGGCTTAGAGCCACTGTCTTGTTGTGCAACTTTATCACACATGTTTTCAAAAGAAGCTGTTCTCTTGGGAATTTCATATTTCAGTTTATTAAAGAAAATCTATTGACCCAAAGGAAGACATTTAAGTATATTTTTAGCTTGATTTGAGTTTCAACTTGAATTTTCTAGTACTGTATGTGATATGCACTTCTAACTACATAACACTACCCTTGCATTTGGTGGAGAATTTAAGTAGTGAGTTCACTGTATAAGATCCCTGGCCGTAAGATTTTATATACTGCAGAATTCCTTAATTTAGAGCTCTTTTTATTTAGGTAATAAATATTCCTTCGTAATGATTTGTGTTCAAGACTTTGGCAGTCAGAGTCTTTTCTGCATTGTGGCATGTTCGAGGGAACTTTTCTAAAATTCTTTTTTCCTACCCATCAAGTTATGAAAAAAAATGCATTGCTTCTGCAAAGTAATGCAGATGTGAAATCTGCAGTATATAAATTTTTATGGGCAGAAATCCTTATAATTTTATTACAGCAGGCCCTTCACACATGCCAGCCTAGCACACACCAACCGCAAAGGCCTGCAGAAGGGGCTGGAAGGTACAAGTGTATTTCTTCTTGGAAAAATCTTGTAATCTAACAGAAAAGAACATTATATATGTATTCCTCCACTAGTTTTAGCTTGTCAGCATGTGGTGAACTCTGAATTTTTATCTTCTATGTTGTTCCATTGTGATACATAATGTTCATTTTAATGCTGGTGTTTATTTACATAACTACTGATAATCAATTCATTGACCATGCTTTATCATATTTTGGCAACTAGTAATATAAAACTGACCATAAGAGTAATATGGATTATGACCTAGTGTGGGAATTAATCGTGAATCACAAATATATAAGTGAGTTTATCATTTTTATCATATACTTGATACTTAAAGAGTTTTGTATATTTATTATTTCATATATAAAGTACAACATCCCATGGATACAAGAATGTAAAATAGTGAAGTTGGTAAACATGGTCAGAATTAAGAGAACTATATGTAAAATTGTTCTTAATGACTATATCTACAAGGATCTTTCCATTCTCCCCTAGTAATTCCTCACATAGCATTGTATGGTTTTTTTTTTTGTTTTTATTTCAGTACAGGAGATGGAACTCAAAACCTTGTCCTTGCTAGGCAGGCACTTATGCCTCTGAACTATCTCCCTCACCTACGTTGTATGTAATTTTCCCACAGGTATATCTGGTAAGAACTCCTATATCTAATTATTTCTTTTTGAAGGAGATGAAATGATATACTTAAGATTAGGCAGAGTTACAATCTAATACTCAAAGATTTGCGATTCTCTAGTTTACTACCCAGTAATATAGAGTTCTTTAATTTTGCATAGTTTCCATTCATCTGTTTCTATTTTTAATTCTACTGGCAATTGTTTTTTTGCTTTATTTTCTACCAAAATTTATTTAGGACTTTATGAAGACATGAGGCAGTTTTGGTTCTTTTCCACAAATGACTTTTCTACAATTGCTATTTACATGTAACTTGCAGGTCTACAAAAAGTCAACCTACTAAAGCAGTACTGATGGGTCAAATTTCATCTTGAATGTGAAGGCTTTCTCTATATTAAATAAGCAATTTATCCCAGAGAGTGTACCTATTAAACACCTATTATCTAGAAGCCACTCAGAGAATTTCAGGCACAGAGCAAGTACAGTTCTTCTAAGTAGCAGGATGGATGAGAACTCAGACCCAAGCATGCTGCAGACGTGGCCCAGGTTATGAGAGCCCTGAGAGCTTAGTGTTGGGCACAGGACCACTCATAGGTATAATGACTAACCAGTAGAGTAAGGGTAATACATAGGGACGACATGGGTATGAACTTAGACATTCCTGGTGATGCATGTGTGTCACCTACTCACTGCCCCAGCTCAGTGCATACATTATATTCATTTTACCTAGGAGGACAGCCCTGTTGGTACATGTGGCCATGTGCTTATATGCTGTGCTTCTCATCATGTTGAAACGGCATAGTGTTATGCTACCTGTTGACACTGAGCCAGATTTTCCTGTTTCAGTTTGATGCTGTGAGCCCTGGGGAGTTGGTTGACTTTCATTCTGTAATTTGTGGAGCTATAATCATAGCACAAGGATAGAAACTGGGGGCAGAGGGCTCTCGGTGTCTCACTCTGTGATCCCTGAACCCATTCGCCCACGCTCAGTCACTACTCTGTCATCATTCCTGAGTGGCCCAAAGCTCAGGTGCTGCAGTGTGCCCCAATATACACTTCCAGGCCCGAGACATCACCTCCAGCCAGGTGTCAGGACAAAGAAAAGGACAAACTTAGGAGAAATACCAGGACTTGTGTTTCCTCACTAAGCATCATCAGTCAAAGGACTTGATGACCTCCTCCAGGTGTGTTACCAGGAAAAGAAAGAGAACTGTGTAGAACGGACACATTCAGAACAGTCAGTCACTGCCAGCTGGTGCATTCTGTTAGAGTTCTCCATGTGTAAGGGATACAAAGCTAGTCCTGGGCATAGCCTCTTGCTTTGCAGAGGATGACTGTGTACGTGATTTCACTGAACTGCTCATACTTGGGGTGCATGAGAGAGGAGATTCGGGTACCTTCTGAAAGGGCAAATATGTCCAAGGTCAAGGAAGGTCTGGAGGAAGAGGCTGGAAAGTTGTGTCACCGCACACTGGCAGGGCACACCTACAAGTTCCCTTCAGACAAGACTTGGGCTGCCTCACCATGGCCACACCCAGAAAGGGAAGAGCCCAAATTATTTTTGGAGACTTTTTTTGTTTAACTTTTTCTTTGATCTTACTGTGACAGCACAAGTTTTAGCACCTTTAGTAAAGAGAAAGTGTTCCCCAGAGGACAGAGAGACGCAAATGGCCGAGTAGGGATGTCAGATTTATGTTTGAAAATAAGCAATACTGAATCACTAGAATAAGAAAGGGACTGCTAGAAAAAAGTGACCTGAAGTTAGGGAATATGGTCACATTTTACTTTAGGTCCTTGGTAATCAGAGGCAAAGAAGATGATGACATACCCTAGAAGCATTACAAGGAAAAAAAAAAAAATCAGTATGTCTGCTTTGAAAGGCTGAAAGTCCTCAGAAGACCAGGTACATGCACCTGAAAATGTGTGAATTGTTATGTATGTACACATACAGTATGGCTCCAATAATTCCATCAGTACTAAAACACATAATTCCAGTGACTCATGAGTCAAGTCTCAAGCTATAGAAGTCCCCGCCCAATGACTACATGAGGCTTTGGGGGGACAACTAGACATAAACCATAACAGGCAGCAAAGTAAAAGTCCATTCTGTGGGGAGGAGGAGGGCAGAGGGTAGCTCAGAAGAATAATGCAAGAGGAGAGAGAAACGAATGGAGTACTGAAACTGTCAGGGGCCCAGAGCCTGGAAAGGTGTTCAGGAGGAGTAGTGACAGTGACCGGTAGTGTCCCAGGTGTGTACACTTCTGGGGAATCAAGTGCTAACTACTTTTAGAGAGAAGGAAACACATAGGTTCAAGTCTCCCCTACAGCATGGCTACAGGGGCTCCTGCTGGGGCTCAGACCCGTGGCTGTGATCCTTGGGCTTCCTTCTCGATGCTCCACACTTCCATCTGGCCCCATTTTATGTACTTGCATCTGCCGAACCTTCAGACTCAAGACACACTGATGAGATCTGCCGGACAGTCGGGCTGGGGCAGAGAATAAGGTCAAAGTCTTTAGAGCTCTAAGTGTAGGCAGAGCATTTAGATGAGGAGGGCTTGTATTTATTTATTTTTTTTTAAAATTTATTTTAGTGAAAAAGAAATGGTGATGAGACAGTTTCAATAACAATAACTACTACTATGGACACAACAACGGACGATGTGTTAATTATCGTAACTGTCCTCCTAACCTATAGAAGTTTTGAGGGCGGGATTTAGACACTTGCGAGTCTGAAGTCACCTAGGCCACTGGATCATTTTATGCAGAGCAAGTCCCTGAGTCTTCAATCTAAGCCCCTGGCGGTGGGCGAACGTCAGGTTAAATGAATGATGGGCCAGGGCTAAAACACGCTTTAAGAGGCCTTTGTAATAATCAAGGTGTGAAATGCTGGCTCCCAGAAGGAGAAATAGAGATGAATGGATGACGCCCAGTTTTTCAAGGAGAACCAAGGATTGCAATTTGTCTATAGAGATTTCTTTGAAGGGTGCAATAGAAATTAAGCATTCGCATTCGGTCTTCACTCTTAGGACAGTCTCTGTTACGTTATTTACTCGGTTGGATTACAGTCGAATCTCCAAGAGGGCAGCTCCATGACCTTCTCAATGCTCCTGCTGAAATACAAATGTGAGGTGTGAAGTGAGGAATGTTCAGCGATGCTGGCCTCCGGAGGACTGGTTTTTAACTGACAACTAGAATATCGAAATAAAGCCCGGAGTTGCTGATAAAATGCTACTTCAGAAGACTAATTTTTACAAACATGCCCCATAAAATAATGCATCCGTCCTCAGAGGCAGGGATTTAATGGAGTTAGTGTCTCCTAAATCCCCAAAGCAGCTTAGAGATGTCAGTCGTGGAAACTCTAAATAAATAAATAAATAAATAAATAAAAATAAAATAAAATAAAAAAGTCTCCTGTTGGAATTAAGCAACTGAATATTTCCTTATTGTTTCTCACAGATACAGTAAATGCACAAACAAGCTAGGTGCAAATGAGGATATGAAATTCCCTGTACAAAAATGCTTCGACTCCATTTCAAATGTATTATTTAAAATGAAAATTTAGGGGCCCAGCAGGATGGCTCAGTGGTCTAAAGCGCCTGCAGGTGGCTGCAAGGACGGTGGTTCGATCCCTGGCACCACATGCTGCTCCAGCCCTGCCCTCAGGGCAGGCTGAGCCGGCCATAAAAATAAATAAATAAACAAACAAAAGTTATAAAAAAAAATAAATAAAATAAAATAAAATAAAATAAAATGAAAATTTAGTCTAAAAATGTTGATGAGAATCATAGAATTGTAGAATGGGGTTACCAGTGTAAGAAATTCCAGTAGCGTAAACTCATAAAAGTGCAGTGTGATATTTATAGAACCTTACTGACAAATAGCTTATTCTTAAATTTGTTGACATGGACTTAAAAATATGAATCTATGCATGCTTGTATCTGGTCATCTGAACAAGTAATTTGAAGCCAATATGTAATATAACAATCATGGCTAAAGTCCTATCATTCTGTTCAGTGAAATTCTGTACTGTTTCTAATGTGTTTTATTTACTAGTTTTTCTTCCTTAGAAATAAATAATAAGGGGCTGAGGAGATAGCTCCATGGCACAAGTGCCTGCTTGGCAAATGCAAGGTTGTGAGTTCAAAGCCCGGTCCCACAATCACTATTCCACATGCATAGTTTTCCTTCCTCATGGAAGTCTACTGTGTTTATGAATACTGTCACACCTGGGCATCAGTATAGCTAGGAAAACCTACTGAAAAAGTGTTAGTCTTCTATCTAAATCAAGCCCAACTCAGCTGGAAAGGAGAAACAGTTGTGTTACAAAACCTGGAGTAGATGGGCTGTGATAATTTAGGTGTCAGTGCTAGGATTAGAATTTACTGATCCCTATTTCAAGAATGAATCTCTTACCTCGATTTTGAGGTACTTTTGAGCCCTATTTTTCCTTGGGAAGATCTTAAGTGAATGATTTCTATTTCCCTTGCCTGTCTAAGAAGAAATTCTCAAACCATGTCATACAATTATCCATTCAGAAGTTAGAAGATGTTGTACAAATTGTCAAAACAAGAATATGAATACTTTTCACTAAACAATGAAATTTTCATGTGTATCAAATTTCTATTTAAATAGGAAAAGTAAATTCCAAAAGTGTAGCTGGGATGATACAAAATTTGTCTCTCTGAACCCAGGGAGATTTTTTTTTCTGCTCCTAGTATTGGAGCTTGAAACAGAGAATAGCCTGGACTGTGCAAGCACTGCACCCTGATCGAACTCCTTGGCCATCAGAGGGGACACTCTGAGACTGATGTCTGTGCCCTGCAATGTACTTGGTGAGGTGAGAAAGCGCACTTCAGTGTAAGTTTTTTCTTGATAATACTGCCCTGTAGGCGTAGCGTTTGTAAGATTTCTGTCTCACCTACAGCATGACAAGAGACAAGACTCTTCCAGAAGCTTGTCTATACTTAAGATATTAAATAAATTTCTTTAAAAATATTTCTATAACTGTGGGTTTAATACGGTACTGTAGGAAGATAAGAATCAAAAGAAAGGAAACTGAGTCCAGCCTGTGTCACTGTTGGTATCTAAAGTATCCCCCCAGGTCTTATTCTGCTGAAGGCTTGAACCCCAGGGGCAACAGTCACGGGCCAGGCCTATGTGGGCAACTGGTCACCAGTGGACCAATCACAGTGTACATTACTATCTTTAGCTACGCAGCCACACTAACAGAAAGCCACACTCGTGCCACTGGTGCCAACACCACTGCATTTTATCTATTTGCATCTAATGCTTTTACTATTAGCTTGCTTTATGGAAATTTTGGTAACATTGGAAATGATATCTGGCAGCACTTTCCTTTTATCTTCTTATAAATAATTTTCTTACTTCCTAACTTATTTATAACATGTGGTTTAATGGCTGCTTATTATTTTTATAAGCAGGCATAAAAATATTCTTAGTCAAGTCTCCCTAGGTACTGACACCCAGGAACTAGTGGTGATTTTATGCTGCTATCAGAAATATGGTGAACAACCTAGTCTAGTACTACTTTGAAATGATTTTTTAGTAAAACAAATATTTCATGGCTCTTGCGTATATAGTACAGAAGAGCTAATGCCATTGATTGAAAATTATTAAAGATAATATTGATACATATGAATCCAGTTCTCTTCTCCAAATGATGCACCTCTTAGATGATAAATATTTTGTAATGTCTGTAGACCTATAGGTCTATACCAAAATTGGGAAAAATGTGAACAAAAATGTCACTTTCCCTACTGTTCTATAGGCTGATGTGTGATATCTTACTAATGAAGCTTCCACTTCACAAAGTAAAGACGTGCATGTCCTCCTAGCTGTTCTTGTAATGGTAGAGTCTTGGATCTTGCAGTACAAGTACTAGCTTGAGGATTTTTTCATTACTGTTGAAATATACATGCCTATATCCTGAGCAAATGCATATGTATTAGGTGGATATGGAGTAACCTTACAGGAAATAATACATCCTAAATCTATGATAAATGGGTCAGAGATTAAAAATAGTTCTAGCCATTAAATTGTCATCTGTTAATGAAAATTATTCCCTGAACTCTTGAACTGTACATATGCCCTTTACACTAATTATCAAAACCTTTGGGGAAGCTCAAAATTAATATGATCTTCTGCCAGACATTTCACTAAGTTCTTTTTGTAATTTCACTACTGCTTTGCATAGAAAACGTGTGTTAAAATGTATTTTAAGCTGGGTGTGGTGGCGCATGCCTATAATCCCAGCACTTGGGAGGCTGAGGCAGGAGGATCGGCGTGAGTTCAAGCCCAGCCTGGGCTACAAAAGTGAGCTCAAGGCCAGACTGAACTGCATAGTGAGACCCTGTCTCAAAAAGACAAAAAAAAAATGTATTTCAAACTTCTCTAGGAGTTAATCTTGGAGGATGTTCAATACTATACAGGAACGAACATAAAGTTGCTTATCAGAAGTAGTCAAAATATCATCCCAACTACTTGATTGTTGAAATGCTCTGAGCCAGTTTCTTTTTTTGCACTGATGTTTCTATGGCCTGCATTACAGGATGACAATAAAATGTAATGCACTTAGTGGTTGGTGTAGAATACAGTCAAGAAGTATAGGCCATTGATCTGTCCTAACTAATATAATATCCATATTTTAGAGTTGCAATGGTTCTCATTTTTCCCCCAAAGAAGGATGATAAAATGGTAGACTTATTTTTTCCTGACATTAGTGGGTAGTTTTTTAAGTTTTCTATTTAAAAGATACATTATTTTCCATATAATTTCGAAAATGGAAAACATTATAGAGAAGAGAGGAAGGGGTAGGAACGAGAGGAGACAGAAGAAGGAAAGAAAAGGGGTCGAGGGTCAGAAAGGGCGAGAGGGGAGAGGGAAAGGAAAGAGGTGAGGAAGGGGCAAGGAGGAGAAGAGGAAGAAAGAGGGAAGCAGGGAGAAGGAGAAGGAAGAGAAGCCATCTAAGCATCTGTGCTGGAGGGCGGGGCGCAGGCCTGCTGCATGTGGACGGCTCCCTCCCATGGCCTTCTGGCTGTACTGTTGAGGACTACTGATGCCTCTTCAAAGAAGCTGAAACCCAGAATGCTACAGTAAGTCCTCTGCAGGGCAATAGCTAGTCAGGATCCAAGCTCAAGCCTCCGAGCCATCGGTTATTGGTTATTCCCTTACACTTTGGACAGCACGTTGGCTTTGCTAATATTAAACCCATTTATCTTTCCATGACCTGTGTCACCACCCTAATTCAGGCACTCGTTCTCTTTCACTTAGACAATTAAATAAACTTTACCTGTTCATTTGTAGCAATCTTGTACATGCACAAATTGTATATATTTTATCACTACAATGAAAAGAGCGAGTACAGCCACGAGTTCCAAATTTCCTTCTGTGCCTTTTTAATCCCACATTACCTTTTAAGCATCCCCAGGCAATCCATGTTTTGGTTCCTGTCAGTACAGATATTTCTCAAATATCTGCACAGCATTAACTCCTTTACTTGTGACTCTATGACTTAGTAGACTCTTTGGAGATTCTTCAGTGCTGCTCTGTAGATATTTCATTTCTTTATTGTAAAGTATTCCATTGCATGAATATACTATAATTTCTTTATATAATTTTCTGCTGATGGACATTTGGGTGGTATCCAGGTTGGGAATATAGGAAAATAAACCTCCTAGGAGCACTTACATATGTCTTCATTTCAACAGGAGCTTTCTTCTTTTTTAGAAGCTAGAATTAGAACTGTTGCTTCAGGTGATAACTGCATATATTCCATCCAAAGAAGCTGCTGAATTGTTTTCTGGAGTAGCTGCTGTCATCAGAATGTAAGCTCTGAAGTTCCTGTACGGGTTCACCAATAGTCAGCAAGGTCAGCCTTTTAAATTTTAACCATTCTGAGGAATTTGCACTGGAAACTTCTTCTGGTCATAATGTTGTATTTCTCTAAAGAGAAATGATATAAACCATCTCATGGGTTTGTTATTTGCTTTTTTCCTCTGGTGAATTTTGTATTTGAATTGTCGTCCTTTAAAAATATGCATTTTTTCTTCAAATTGAATTTTGAGATTTTTTAAAAAGTCTGAATGAAGATCATTTAACAGATAAAGCTTTGCACTTATTTTCTTTGTTGATTTCATAACTTTTGTTTAACCGCATCTTTTTTTATTTTTTATTTTTTATTTTACTCTTTTTCTTGTTTCAGAACTTTTGTTTGTTTATTTATTTTTGTGGCTGGCTCAGCCTGCCCTAAGGGCAGGGCTGGCGCAGCATGTGATGCCAGGGATTGAACCGTTGTCCCTGCAGCCGCATAAGCTTTCCTAAGCAGGCGCTTTAGACCACTGAGCCATCCTGGTGGGCCCCTTAACCACATCTTTGAGAGAAGAAATTTTTCAATTTCCGAAGTTGTATATACTTTTGAATTGCATTTTTGGTGTTGGATTTAAGAAATCTAACTTAAAATTAGAAATCGATTTTGTTACAGTTTCATTGCACAGTTTACATACTCTTATAAAGTTCATATTTTTGCATATGGGTTTCTGATTATTAAAGTGCAACTTATGGAAAAGACCATCTTTCATCTACTGAATTACCTTCACATGTTTGTAAAAGGTAGATTCCCCATGTATAGGTGCCAACATTGGGATGCAATGATAGCAAATTCAAGTATTTCTCAGATTTGAAGATTAAAGCTCTTCAATTTTATACATCCACTTAGTGAACCCTGGTACCTAGGCATGTTCCGGTGCATGTCTAACCATTGCTGTTGCTCACTGATTAAAATTTATATACTCAGATATTAGCTAAATATGATACCCTCCTCAGTGTGAGTGCCCCTCCTCCAGTCATGAAAGCTTTCTTAGAACCAGAGACTGAGGTCCTCTGCTTTGAAGTTGAGCCTGCAAGCTCCACTGTGGCTTTTCCTCTAGCCTGGCCTATGGATTTTGGGGCTCAAGCTTCTACAACCAGGTGTGCCAGCTCCCCAGGAAAAAATGTCTTTATATTTATACATTTGCTTCCTCTATTACTTCTATTTCTTTGTAAAACTTCAATACACAGATGCACAATATTTTCATATTATTTAGGAAACTGTTGCAAATATCAAAATAAAAATCAAACTTACTTAAGTGAAAATATTTATAAGGCTTGAATGTTTTGTGCTACCAACAAAGGAAATGCAGTGTGTCTCAGAACAATTAGAGGACTGAACTCAAAGAAAGAAGTCTTTCTTTGTTGTTTTCTTTTTTAACTTACTAGTTTCTCCCTCCATCCCCAACACATTCTGGCCTTCTCATCTTCTCAGAGATGCCCACCTAAGCGTGCAACTTCTGAGAGCCATTGAGATTTCCAGGGTGACTCATCAAACACCATTTGTTCTCAACCAGCAAGTGCTCACAAGTTAAGCTAATTGCTCACCTTGGTTCAGGTGTGCATCGCCGAGCTAATCCATTGTGACTGGATTTGGGGACACAGTGTAACTGGGACTGTGTAGATGACACGGAGGAAAAAATTGGCCCTGAGGGAAGGGATCTGCACCGGTACACAAGCAGCTTTCATGACATGTATTTCTGAGGACAGCAAGAAAGCTCCGTTTCTAAAGAGATGCAAAAGCAGCCATGACTTTGACCCTTTCTGATACTGCATTGGACCCCCGTACTAAAATTACTAGGCTTTGTCACACTGAAACACTAGATTAAACCTGAATATAAGTTTTAATTAAATAGTGTTTTCCTACTAATTTGTGTTTGCTTACCTATACTTTAGAATGTAGTGTTCAAAACAACTTTTTTGATTTATTCATATGTGTATCTGAGAACTTGAGAAAAAAGATGGGTGCAAATTTGGGATTCATTTTATAATGAAATGCAAATGTACAAAATTATATTTACACCTAGTCCAAAGCATATTAATGAATGTGCAAACATAAGTGCACATGCATTAATCAATTAAGGAACCTGTGATAAAACAAGCCCAAATGAGGACTTTTGGGCACATAGTCTGAAAGGTTCTTTTCATTTTAATTCACCTCATCCCTCAACAGCGACGAGTTCTGCACTCCCATTTACAAATTTTCCTTGAATCTTCACTGAGCCCCTGCTCAGCACGTCAAGCGTGATGGAGAAGATGTACGTGGCAAGGAATGAGCAGGTGTGGCGCTTGTGCTACGTTCATTACAATGGGCCGTGACTGACAGGACAGCCGCGCAGCTTGTGGAGTGCTTAAAGCTCCTCAGATTTCTTCCCGGGGGAACTCACGACATGAAGACAGTTCTTTGAACACACGGGAAGTTGGAAACCTTTGCTGAGAGAAATTCTGATCACTGGTTTGTAGTGAGCGAGAAAACCTCCTTCTCAGGCAATGAGACACAAGAGGAAGTTTTGTCTTAATGCACAGAGCAATCACTGGCACAGTGGAAACTGGCCCTGACCAATTTTTATGCCATGCACAAATTGTACATAACAATGCAGAAGTCGCCAAACCCCCAAGTTGATACCTGTATACATTGCTTCTAAAGGTGCACTGTACATTCATTACCTTCATCACCTCATCACCTGATTTTCGTGGTATTAATGGTGTCTGTATTAGTTATTCTCTTGTTGCTGGGACATAACAAGGAACAACCACATGGTAAGGAAGGAAAGGTCTACTTTGGGTCACAGATTATGCAGTTATCAAACCACAGCAGGCTATCATCAAGGCAAGAGAGTGTGGCACAGGAGGGTTATTAGGGGTGTGGCAGACAGGAAGCTGAAGTGAGATCAAGGAGGAGGGAGGGAGGTTGAGCCCTGAAGGCCACGGCCCAGTGGGCCACCGTTCTCAAACCACACTGCACCACTCAACACCACCTCTGTCTATGAACTCAGAGGGCCTGCTCTGTTGGTGAGTCTCACCCTCTCATCATCAAATCACATCCCAAAAGCCCCACCTAGGATTCCACTAGGCTTCAGAGGGGCCGCTGAGCTATAAGACATAGTGCTATCCCACATTTCTGAAAAAGAGCTCCCTTTACAATGCTTGCCTTACACAGTGGCTCACATATTATGGACATTTGTTTTGCCAATTTACAACAATTTCTCAGTGGCACTTTTGGTGAGGATTTAAGTTTGTCAGGGGATCATGATTTTTCAGTGATCGATGTATATATATATACTATTATAACTTTAAGTCTTTTGTTGTGGCTATAGAATATTCCTTTTTAAAAATCATTTTATTTTGAAAAGTAAAAACAAATAGCAGAAAGAAAGACAGAAACAGGGTAACATAAAACAACAGGTGTTACAGAATTTCAAAAAAGAGACTAGCAAATGAACAATGGCTATTATACTATCTATATTTATTATCAAATCTGCTGCTCAGATTAATAGAAATAGCTATGGGAGATAGGATAAATAATTGAATATTAACACTTGTTTTTAATGAATCTTACTTTTCTTCCTAGTCTTTGTCAGAAATTGAACTCAGAACCTCGCCCTTGCCAGGCAAGCGCTGTGCCACTGAGCTATCTTCCCAGCCCTGGAGTGTTCCTTTAGATCTTTGTTCTCAAAGGAATATTTTTTCAGTGCATAGAACAACTTAAGCATGCACACACAGCTTTTCAAAACATTCATTAAATCCAACTTTGGGGGCTGAACTCCTATATATCTGACACTGCACAGTACTGTTCTTTTGAATATTTTTTGAGGCTCTGTTCAGAATTAGAGGACTGGGGAGTACCTGGAAAACCTCAGGGAGGACCTGTGCCCACCACTGGTCAGGCATGTTTATGGCCTACCTGGTGTCTCAGCACATGAGTAATCCAGTTTCTCTTGGCTTCCCCTCTCCCATGCGGTTTGTGTCTGTCCCAAGGCCCACGGTCCCCAGCCAGAGTACATAGCTTCCCTGAGCAGCCTACATGGTGCTCCCCTCCAGTACTAACCCACAGCACTGTCACCAGCAATTGGCCAGGGAACAGAGTCAGTCAGGTGAGGGACAGAAGTGTCCCCCTCAGTGGTCCTTTAGACAGCACTCACCCAGTTTCCTGCTACCTGAAGCTTCTCAGACTCTGCACGATGGTCTCCAGTTTTCAGATGAGTTTGCTTTCCAACAATTTCTGTTATGTGTTCTCTAATATTCTCTGACAGAGAAAATACTCCTAGCTTACCTGTCTGTGTGGGGTTGGAGAGCAGAGGGAAGGGCATAGGTATGACTGATCTAAAGGAACAACCAAGAAGCTTGTTCACAAGCAATGGTTTTTATGTAGATTTGCTTCATGTTTTTTTTTTTTCTTGCTTTAATTTTTTTTAATTTTTGAGAGAGTACCAATTAGAATTAGAACAAAAATTTATAAGTGATATGAAATTTCCCTTAATAAAGTAATATGAATGCCACATTATTTGTTGTAATACATAATGTTGTCTTCATATTACAAGATATATGCATTTAAAACTTGAAGAAGAAAAAAAAGGAGGGGCTGGGGAGATAGTTCCCTGGTATAAGTGCCTGCCTGGCAAGTGCAAGGTCATGAGTTTGAACCTCAGTTCCACAAAAGAGGGGGCGGGAAAGGAAGAAGAAGGAGAAGGAAAAGAAAGAGAAATGTATACGAAAATAAGATGAGAAAAAGTACAAACAATTGATAAATACAGATGAAACAAATGAAAGCATTAACTGCTTCTTTCCAAAGACCAGGATAAATGCACAGTTCAGTTGTCCAAGCCATCCTGCTTACATGCATAGCTAAATCTCTTTCCCCCACTCCTTCTCCTGTCCTGAACTCAGTAACTCTCTTTCTGAATAAGTTCACTCCCTTTTCCCAGTATCTGTTGCACCCTTCACATTCCATTTTTCCTTTCAGGTTCTCATATAAAGGAGACAATACGATGTTTGCACATACAGGCCTGATTTATTTCACTTAAGAGTATGCTATTTAAGTGATAAACAGGTTATGCCCAAAGAAGTATAACAATAGGTAGGGTAGATTTATTGAGGAAGCCAACTCAATGTGCTTTTACTCCCTGTAGACTCTGCAACAGACTTAGTGTACAGATATCTAAATAGATATGTGTCTGTCACATGTGCATATTTTTATGTGTATATAGACATATATATTTTGTCTTTTCAAATTAATCTCTCTTGATAAGTTTCCACTGGTATTTAATAGAATCCTAAGCCAAGTTTTTCCTGCAGTCCTCAAGATTTGTTGAGGGCAGGCTGTACTGACATTACCAGCTTCCAATTTGAGCTGGATTCCCAGAAGCCTACAAACCTGAGGCATACAGCAGCCCAACAGCTCACCTGTAAGGAAACCTAGAAAAAGGTTCTCCCAAGGAAAACCTTCCCAAGGAGCAACTCTGAAAACAATAGACCCTGTACTATAAAAATGATTAAAAAGCTCCAAATATTTCTCATTTGATTTAGTCTCCAAGATTTACTTGATGAAATTAATTTTCTTCTTGGTTTTTCATGTCTAGCAGAAAATTGTGTGAATGGAAACATTTTTAAACTTAAGTTATGGGACATCATTTTAAAAAGAATTTATAGACAAGGGGTTTAATATACAAAATCCAGGCTTCATTCTTACTCAACTGTGCAACTTTGAGTAGGCAAAGAGGTAGGGAAAAACCAGTTGATTAAGGAGATGCGACCTATGGATTACAGAGACCTGTTAGTCACACATGTGCTTACACAGACCAGGGAGGGACACCAGCCAGCCCACACCTGGCCTGATCAGAAGAGAGCCATTTACAAGTCTTCTTTTATAACCGGCTGAGACCCAGCAGGCTTTTGATAGGCCAGATTATGTCAGATGGCAGGCTGAGTGGGTTTCTGATTGGACGACTGTCCGTAATGCTTTATTTGGATGGCAGAGAAGCATTCACTGGGAAGAAAAGATACGAAATTGACCACAGGATTTCTCTGATCTTGCTCACTGTTTGCTTTCACTGTACAGAGTATTTTCTACCCTCAATAAATGTAGAACCTTGCTACCTCTTCCAAGTGTCTAACCCGCATGTTTATTCAGGATCCCAACAACCTGAAAGGATTTCAGGTATTCCCTTGGGACCCAAAAGCAGGTAATAACTTCAATAAATCTGCGAACCTGATCCAATTGCAAGCTGCCTCATTTTCATATTGTAGGACCATTTGAGCAACCACATGGTCCTACCACCCCGTTTGACATCATTAGAGCCACCAAACTCACTGCTCTTTTGACAAATTCCATGTAAGCTCACCCTCTGAAGAGTGTCATGACCTAGGCCAGAGGCTGACACAATCCTTAGTAAGCTGATTCTTTTGAAAGGGAGAGAACTAATTCCAAAACTCAAGACGTATGCTAATTTCAGCTACATTTTTAGTTTCAAAGCTGACCGATATATGTTAGGGTCCATGGACGTTTTGCACTTTAATTTGAAAAGCCTAAAAACCTGTACTCTCAGGTGACACCTTCTGAAACAAATGTGATAGCAACTGAGAATTCGGGAAAGTTTAGGTTCTAATAACATTTATTTGGATTGTCACTTGACTTGTTTACAAGACAAGTAATCGGTAGGACTACTGAAGATTGAAAAAAAAAAATCCAATAATGGCTTTTTTGGTTTTGTTTTGTGCTGCATCAACTTGATGGATTTTTTAAAATGGAAATAACAGCACTTGGATTTAACAGCCTTGATTGACTGCTTTGTCAGTATTAAGACAAAGAGGTATGTATCATTTTAACTACCAGTTTAGAAGCTGATGACAACCCATTGCAGAAAGAATTTTTTAAAGCTTCAGTAAGATTACTCTGCTTATTATGAGGGCTTGAAGATCCTGAATTAAATTATAAAAGTCCAAACCTGACTACTGCAAAGATCTAATGAGAAATTCCCTGCTCTCCTAGGAGCTCATTTAATTATCTCAAGCATTGTTTTCAAAGTAAAAGCTATAGCGTGGCTTGTAAATTCCCATATAATACATGTAAATTATAGGCCATTCCAGAGAAAGGAGTTGGATGATGGTTCAATTTGCACTTCTTTCTTGGCTACCTACACCCCCGCATTATTTTCTAGGTTCAGCATTAATAGACACAGATGGAGTTTGCATTCCTAGCTATTGTCACCAAGAAATATACTTTTGCTTCTTTACAGTATGGTAATTTCCTCAGTAAATGTAACAGCTTGCTGATATATTGTTGAAAACTGAAAAGGCAGAGCTATCGGCATACAAAATTTTTATTTGTCGACTCAAACATGGATGTATAAATTGAGATCTTAAGAAGAATTTCCTTTGCCCTGTGGGCCAGAGATTTTACTTAAGAGTGAAAAATGACACACACAATTTTAAAAATATCCTGCTTTGCTATGCTATGAATTTTAAGACAATAAAATGAATTGTGCTACAATTTAGTAGTACAGATCTGAACTTTCTATGAAGTCTTTCAGGGAATAATTTCAACACATTTGTAAAAGCAATCCTTTCTTTCACCTTTTCTATAGTATAACTCTTGATGTTTTGTTTCTAAATCATGTCTGCAATGAAACTTGAATCACATTATTTAATTTTTAAGTGTAAATAAATTATACTGGCTCATTCTTTACTTATCTGCATATTGCTAAGTTCACATAAATCAGCAAATGTTGAGATTACCTCAAGGTTCGTACACCACTGAGATATTCTTTCCAGACAAAGCCTCTTTTGTAGAACTTTGGGAGACTTGGCACAAAATCTTTCATCTGAAACAATTGGGTGGAGCTGGCCAAAGAGCTCAGCAGGTTAAAGAGCCTGCAAGCAGGCACAGGGGTACTACCACACCAAGTTGCCCACTCTCAATTGTACTTTCAGCAGGCCCTGAGGGCAGGGCTGGCATGGCAGTCTCTGGGGATCATCCTTCCCCCCCCCGCCCCACCCCTATACCTGCCTGTAGGTACTTTAATCCACTGAGCTATTTGGCCAGACTGGAATAAGGACTTTTAAAGTTAATTTTACGGTTGATTGACATGCTAAGGAAAGTTTACATGTAACAGTGCTATAGTTTGTGTCTAGTGGTCCCTTCAAAGCCCCATGTAGTCCTGTGGTGGACTTCTAGAGGTTTGCTTAATTCATGATCCAATTCTGGGATTAGGAGTGTGAGTCCTACACTGGTCCTGGGGTGGACAGCCTGGGTGCAGTGCAAGGAAGGGAGACAGGCTGGCTCTCTGCCTCTGCTGCTATTTCTGCCTGTATGTTCTTGCTGTTTTGCTATTTTCTGTTGCCTTCTGTGTGCCATTCTGCCTTTAAGCCAGTCAAGTATGGACTGAAGCCTCCACAAACTATGGATTAAATATATATTCCGTTCCTTAATTGTGGGCATTTGGTATTTTGTCCCGGCAATGAGAGAAAAGTAACTAGGACAGAATTTGGTGCTGGGAGTAGGGTTGTTGCTGACTAACCCATGTGGTTCAAGATCCTTGGGAATAGCTTATGGGAGAGATAGGAAAGGTTCAGAGATGTTACCTGAAAGAGAAGTGCTGGGGTACCTTCGGGTACTCTCTATGGGAGATTATGGTTAGCGCTCGAAGACCAGAAGGCTGATAGATTCCTGCTTGTAAAGACAAGCAGGGGAGGTTTCTATGGGGAGGGAGGACTGCATTGGTTGGATTCCAGATGATGTGTGTTATGGCATGTCATACACTTTGTCTACATTTTGTTCAGTGCAGAGACTTTGCCTGAGACCAAGATTAAGTGCAGCAAACTGATTAATCTGGAAAAAAGAAATTTCGAGGCAGTCAATTTGTTAACATCATTGTAAAATCATTTATTTATTTATTTGCTTATTTACTTTGTGCACGGTCTCACTACTCAGCTCAGACCCATAGTGATCCTCCTGTCTCAGTCTTGCCAGCACTGGGATTATAGATGTGTGTCACCATGCCCAGTTTTGGTGGCCAGCACAGGTGCTTGCAGGGTTCTGGGGCTGGCATGGCATGTGGCACTGGGAATTGAACTTGTATCCTGGAGCTTGCCAGAAAGGAGCATTGACTGCTGATCTGTCTTCCCAGCCCAAAGGCAGTGGCATGGATATTGTTGGGGTATTTTAGTCAGATTTATGTAAAGAATCCAGAGCAAAGAGCCCAGCAGGATGATTTAAAATGTTATGGGTTTGGCAAGAAAGGAAGCAGCAATAAAGCTGTGGGCTACAGAGATAGAGCTGAGGAAATCTCCATTGCTATGAAGAAACAGGAGAATAAAAATGACGGCCTGAGGGCACAACAAGAAATAGCAAACCTCTGTCCTATGCAGCCTCAAAATTGCAAAATGAAAGACATTACTTTGAGGAGAAAGCTGCAGAGCACCGTGCTGTAGAAGGGTGGTGAGAACCACACCAGGTTCCAGAATGGTGGTGGTATAGAGAATCTGTTCCTTCGAATCAGGTTCTGAGGGCTCAGCAATCCAAGCATTCAACCCTACAACCACGACAGAAGAAAAGCTGGCTACTGCTTCAACTGGCAGCAGACCTTGGAATCTTCCAGATGGTGCTGGTTTTGGGTGAACGTAGAATGCAAGACTTGTGGAGCTAAAAAGACTTCCACTGAGACTTCAGAAGGCCTGTGCCCTGGGGAAGGCAGTGTGTGCAGCTGTGAGGGAGAAACCTAGAAAGCAATGGAGACTCCAGGGGTTCAGAAAACCAAAACACGGTTCATCTAATAAAATTTGCAAGAACAGAGAAAAACCAGCCTAACAGAGAAGCCACAGGAGCTACATCCACTGGAAGTGCCACAGGGGCAGAGCCCTGGAAAGCTTTTGGAGCTTGCAATTTGTCACAGATTACTTCATATGGTCCACCTGGAACTGTAGGACCTAATGCTTGCCCTGCTGGATTTTGGGCTTGCTTTGGTCCCAGTGCTTTGTATCCTGCCATTTGTACTTCTTGGCATGGTAAGATTTCTCTTGTGCCACTGGAGGTTTGAAATGTTTAACTTTATTTTTATTTGTCCAAGGCCTCACAGCTAAGAGTGTGCCTAGATCTCAGAGGAGACTTGAGAGTTAGAATTTTCAGCAATGCTGAAATTGTTAGGATTTTGGCAACTCCTGGAGATGGACTACAATGGATTTTGCATAAAGAGATGAATATGAGTCTTTGGGGGGGCCTGGGGCAGAATGGTACAGTTCGTGTCTGGTTGTTTCCACCTGATGCACTCATGGGGAAGACTTTCGGGAGGTTGTGATTAACTGATGATCCAATGCTGGGATTGTGAGTGTGAGCACTACACCTGTCTGGGGACGGACAGCCTGGATGCAGTAGGAGTGGGGAGAGGCTGGCTCTCTGCTGCGTTTCCCTTTTCACTCCTGCTGTTTTGCGTTTTTCTGTTGCCTTGCACTGCTGCCCTCTGCCATGCCCAGCTGTGCCTTGAGCCAGATATGTATGGACTGAAACCTCCACACACTGAGCTAAAGAAACCTTTCCTTCCTTATTTTTGGGAATCAGGTCGTTTGCCCCGTCAATGAGAGAAAAACAGCTGGGACGCAGGAATTGAGGGCCAGCTTTTAGAGGAGTTGGCATGAACAAGACAAAAGAAACCTAAAAGAACTACATGTCCTATGCATGTGGACCAACTCCCTGTGAGGAATGCGACCATTCTGTGCTGCAAACATGTACTGATAAAAAGAAAACACTTGTAAAGAGCTGATAAGAGAATCTGGTAGAAATTCCTTGTTTTTAATTTATGCAACTTTTCAAGCTAGAAGGGTTTAATAAACAAGTCTATTCTCAAAACTGAAAAAAAATCTGATCAAAATAAAACAGTAGTTTACAGTTCAGAACATCACTCATGAAAGTCTAATAGCTGCAACACTATATCTGTAACTCCAGTTTTTACTAGGGACAGAAATAGGACTTGTTCTGTGATGTTAAGTTTAAATTGCTTTGGATCAAACTGCCTTCCTTCAGCTTAGAAATTCTATCAGAATTTCCAGGATAACTGGCTTGAGGAGAATGATTGTTCTTTTAAGACGCCTTTAGCTTTTCCAGTCGTTTCACATTTTAACTCGACTTCCTTCTTCATTCTGAAATAGCCAATTACCATGAGAAGTAAAATATAATAGAATGATAGAAGATGACACTTTATCAAAATTGCTGAACCTATGATAATTGTTTGTGACATCTGTTGACAGCATCGCAGCTTCACATTTTCAAATTTCAGACTACATCAGCTGGCAGACACATGCATTAGGTTATCCACATAAGTAATCCTGGCACCTCACAGTAAGCATGAAGGAGAATGAAGAGTCTCATCCCAATGGCTCAGGCTAAATGGCACAGCAGATAAGGTTCTAAGTAATGTGGCTCCTTCCAAGCCCGAAGCAGCTTACAGCTGGATCCTGGAAGGATTACAAGAGACTTTCTCCACATCCTAAACTAACGATGGGAATTCTTTGGAAAACTTTTCCATTCACTTTGTGTTCACTACAGGCCTAGCAGTCAGCACCCAAGAGAACTCCCATGCAACGCTAGTACCCAGTCACCAAGCTGACTACACAAGCTTTCAAGAGTGCCGAGGACAGTGTGTGACAGGAACATACATAGGGAATCTTTGAAGCAGCAAACTGATGATCATTTATGTCCTTGACCCTCAATAAATGCTCTGCATTAAAAGAAAATACTAGCTATCTTTTAATGTTTAATAATAAAGTTCAATCATGATAGCGTATACAATATTAGTTATAAAGAACGATCCCCCCAGCATCCACACCACACACGCACAGCACTATGAGCATTCTCTGTACCAATAAACACAGACTCAGCTCAGCTGGCTAAAAGACTAGCAGAGGAGAGTCAATCTGGGTGTGAGAGCCTGGCCTCGCTGACTGGGCTCGCAGACTGCAGTCGTGGCGCTCACTTTCCCTGGCCCTGGGCACACCCTACCTATGAAGGCAACTCCCACCCCATGGTGATGCCCGTGGCCGCACTCCTTGCCCCCACGTGAGGTCTGAAGCACGCTGAGGGCACCAGCCCCACCACCTTCTCCATTATTATTTCTATGATTTATAGGGTTGGGAAAAAGGGGAAAAATGTTTCTTTGTCCTCTTTGTAATATTAAGACATTTTTTTTTTTTTTTTTTGGTCAAGGAAAAAATGTAAGACTATAAATGAAATTATTTTCAAAACTCATTGTCTTAGACCACCTCACTGTTTTCTCAAATGAGATATGGAAATCTCTCAGATAAATATCTGCTGAATGCAACCCATATCTTCCTATATTCACAGCTGCGAGGAAAAGGTAGGTGACACTGCTGAGTGCCTTCTGTGATTTAGGTGGGTGGTTTGTACCCAGAAAGACCTGCTTCCCAAAGCCTGGTGTACCCAGAGGTGAGGCCATGGCAGGTGAAGGATCTTGGGGGCTCTGCACCGACCTGCTGTTAGGGGATGGGGCAGGGTGGGGCGGTTATGGGGTGCACGACTCAGACAGAGTACCTCCCTCCCCAGTGCCTCTCTTCTCCCTCGGGCTCCTGGACGCCATGAACTGATCAGCTTTTCCGCGAGGCAGCCCCTTCTGCCTTTAAACATGCAGGCCATAGAAGGAAACATGAGCCAGAGATTGGGGTGTTGGGTATTTTATCCAGGGCTGAAAAATTAACTAAGACATCTTCCTTCAAGAGATTAATTCATTAGTCACATTTTGCTGAGAAAGAGCAAGTAAATATGGAATAGTCTAAAATTTTAAATACAGGTACTTGCAGTTTAGAAATTGAGATTTTAGCCACTACCAAGTATTCCTTTATTGCTGGTAATAATAGGATCACTCAGAAGATTGTCAGTGAACTGTTAAATCCCTGGTAAGGGAGGTGAAGAACTTAGACGCCCAGCAGAGAGACCAACTGAATAATCTTCCCTGTAACCCTGAAAGTTTATGACAGAAAAGTGTCTTATTTGTTAAGGAAGTAAGCTAAGTGAAATGAGGAAATGAGGCCTGGTTGCAAAAGCCTGGGTCTTATCCACGCAAGACAGATGTTGCCAAGAACAGATCTATGCCTTACGTCAGTCCGATCTGATGTGATCAGCCATCAGGATGAGTGAAGCAGCTCCACCTTCTAGGGCCCCTCGCCTACTGAGTAATCTGAACATTGATTGTATTGCTCAAGCCTGCCGTTGTGGAAAGAGAATGCTCCCACTAGGCATGAGTGGCCTACTTGATGGTTTTGTTTCTAACAATCGATACACTGATATCCATAGTTTGTACACTTATATTGTTACTCTGTAAAGTTAAGTTTAAATTTGAATGAAATATATCTAAAATTTTATTACAAGGCAGAGTAATGCATTCCGAGGACCCTGGCTGCCCGGGAGGTTGGGCAGAAGAGTAGCAAGTCTGAGGCCAGCCTGTGCAAGTAGTGACCACTACACAAATTCTTACTTTATTTTTGTATATGGCACAGGGTCTCACTATGCAGCTTGGACTTACAGTGATCCTCCTGCTTTCAGCCTCTCTAGTGCTGAGATTACGGGTGTGGTCCACCATGCCTAGGTTTGGGGGCCAGCTCAGCACACTTGGGGAGGGCTGGCACAGCCTATGGTGCTGAGGATTGAATCTGGGTCCCTGTGCTTGCCTAAGCAGGTGCTTAGTCCGATGAGCCATCTTAACTGTTACACAAAAATTGACTTTAAAGGAGCTGAGAGTACAGCTCGGTGGAATGGATCGGTATTACTATGCGTGAAATCTTGGTGCAACTCCAGTACTGCCAAGTTAAGAAAAAGTTATGCCATTATTACAGATATAACTTTTACTTTCAGACTGGCATGATAGTCAATGAAGTTCTCATGCTCTCAGCATGCTTCAAATACAAGAAAATACATACTTCCAATTAGATTACAACTTTTGCTTATAAATTAAAGGATCCTGTCATACAAGTATGTATGTGAGAAATGATTCCCATAGAAGTGAAAAATGGCAAACTTACCATAAGGAATTAAAAGAAAACTGTAATGAGTGTTGATAACCCCCATAAAGCACTGTCAATACCTCTAATAACTTGGAATTTTTTTTCTTTTTTGGTCTTTTTGAGACAGGGTCTCGCTATGCAGTTCAGGGCTGGCCTTGAGCTCACTTTGGTAGCCCAGGCTGGTCCCGAACTTGCACCAACCCTCCCGCCTCAGCCTCATGCAATCATGGGGCAGGGAATTCTACAGATTGAGACTTGACTCATCAGTCCCTGGGATTATGTGTTTTAGTATTGATGAGATTATCGGTCAGAGTACTGCTGGGAATTATAGATGTGGCCTGAGGCAGATAGGCTAAGGCACAGAGCCTGATGTAATTTAAAACAGAGACAGAGACAGACTGGAGCTGGTGCTCTGCTGCCCTGATTGGTTGGTTGGCTCTATCACCATATTGCTGCTGTTCTGCCATCATGAACTGCTGCTTTCTGCCATGTGCAACTCAGCTGTGGAGCCAGCCGAATATGGACTAAGACCTCCAGTAACTGTGAGCTAAATAAACCTTTCCTTCTTTCAGTTTGGGTGTTAGGTATTTGTCCCACCAACGAAAGAAAAGTAACTAAGAGACCATTTTAAATACTAACAGAAATATGGTTGACCAGGTCCTCGAGGATGCAGGCACTGGCAGGAGGCATGGCTATCAGGCGAGCCCCCGCTCATGTATGCCATGCCCTCTCTCTGCAGTTTAGCTTCCCGTGGTGGGCTTCTGCTGTTCTATTGGCCCACCGCGAGCACTGGAACATGCATCCTGAGTGTAGCCCTCAATCATACCCTCTGCCCTTAGGCAGAGTTCAGGACATCAGTGCCCTTTGAGAACCAGCCCTAGGAGAACCAGGTGTACTTCAGTTATCCAGTAGCACCGGCTGCTTTTCCTGTAGTGTTAGCAGATCTAACTGGCAGGTGTTAGGGGATTTTCATAGCTTTTGCTAATGGTATTTGGCTCCATTACTCAAAATGTAGTATTTTTCTCTGAGTCTTTTGAATGCTAAGAAACCTAGACAGCTGGAATATTTAAATTTTAATGGTTGAATCCCATAATTTGCCAACTTCATGTGTAGAAAATATTTAAACATTAATGAAATCAAGTCCTGCATAGTTGTTTCTTTTTCTTCCCTCCTTCCCAGCTTCCAGCTGGTGAGTCTTCTGAAGAGATCTACCTGAACATTTACTCGAAATCCTCATTCTTTAGATTTCTAGTTTCCTCTAATAATTAAATTTCAAAAGTACCTTTAAACACCAATATATTGGTTTTCATGCTCAGTTAAAATTAACTCATTAAAACATATTTTTAAAATGCCCTAATGTATTTTTTCATGTCTAAGATTAATTGAATCATTAATAAACCATGGCAAAGTGTAAGTACTTGAATGTAGAGAGAATTTGGTGTGAAGACCCAAGGCTTGAATTTAAGAAATATGTTAGTGCCTCTCGACCACTAATGAATTATCAGTGTGATTTCACAATTATTAGGCACACACTCTAAAGGACTTCAAGATCCAGTATAGAACACCTCATCTTTGAGAAGAAAAATTCTATTCTTATGTAAATGGCCAACATGCAATAAAAATAAATACCATATGTAAGAGCTTTTTAATAAATACAAAGAGGGCTCAGCCAGGGAGAAGCAGCACAGAAAGGCTGGCCCTGAGGAAAGAGGGGGAGAGCCAGGACCAAGAAAGACTGACTGCATCCTTGGCATAGCGTCCTGGTTACTTCCCCTCATTGCTGAGATGAGATACCTGCCCAGAATTAAGGAAGGAAAGGATTACTGAGCTCACAGTGTGTAGAGGTTTCAGTCTGCACTCAGCTGGCTCCAAAGCAGAGCAGCACATGGCAGAGGGCAGCAGAGGAAGCAAGGTTCTGTCCCTCTCTTGTATGGTATGAAGGCTGCTGCTCAGGGCCAGGGTGGTTCTCACACCCATAAGCCCAGCATTGGATCAGCAATCAGCCACAAACAGTAGATGCTACCCCATGATTGCAGGAGGCTTCAGGGGGATATCTAGTTTACAAGCCATAGCAAACAAGGGAGACTGAGTCAGAGAGACAGAGAGAGGGAAAAAGAATTTAAATATAATAGAAGAACAATAAAATAAATACGCAATACTATACCTATAGACTATTAAGCAGCTTCCATATTTATGTCACTGTGACATGACTATACTCCACTTTTAAGAACTTTAAAAACAGAAAAGTACAAATAATAATATAAGAAACATCATGAGGCTTGGGGAGATAGCTCAGTAGAATAAGTGCTTGAGTTCAATTCTGGTTCCACAAAAAGCAAGACAAGAAAAACAAAACAAAACAAAGAAAAAAACATTGATTTCCTACATGTAGAAGAGTTGCAACCTTACTACCTTTGCTTTTTCCTGCAGAGAGCAGTCAGCTATAGTTCTCTTTTAAGGGTATCTCCTGACCCGAAAGGAGGCAAATTCTTCCAATGCACCTTTGATAACACAGGTCCTATACATACACGCCATGTGGCAGGCTTTATGAGCTTATTCAGTTTATATGCATATGTTCTGCGAATCGCCCTGCAATGTACTTTTCTTCAAAACTATAGGGCTGTGAGTTGTCCACTTCGTTCATGCTAATGTTACAGAGTATTCTCTACGGCTATATATTATTCATAGGGCTTACAAAATTTTACTTCTATCTAAATGATACTGACAGATTTTTATTTCCAAACTTTCACTTCCAAAATGTTGTCAACTAAAATTTAGGCAGGATCAGACTCGGCTCCTAGCAGCTAGCTTTGAAAGGTTTATTTTCTGTAAGTAGGAAACCTGATCACAGGTACTAGAGCTTACGCCAGCAGCAGAGCAGCGGAGCAGCAGCGCGCACTTAACCACGGTGGGGAGCTGGTGGCTCTGCCGGAAGGGCAGCTGCGGCTTCTGAGCTGTGGCTTTCACTAGCAGAATACAGGCAACCCCTGATAGCCAGTCAGGAGGAGGGTAGGGGGTTAATTATCTACCTTGCTTTTCCTTTGCCCTGGATCCTCCACTTGTTTCTGATAACCTCAGAGAAACAGTGGCTAGACGATGGGAAATGTGTCCAGGGCTTTGGCTCCTTGGGTCCCAAAAGAAGAAGGAACAGAGAGAGGTAGGAAAGGAACCGAGAAAGGATGCAGAGAAGAAAAAAAGGAAGAAGCTCAAATTAGCAAACTCAACATATGATTGCGGTAAAAACTACATCTCAGTATCTTCATATAAACACTAAAGTTTGCAGAAAAGCTGCTTTTTAAATTTTATTAGGAAGTTACTTATTTAGGTCACCCATCTCCCCAAAATAGTTACAGTGCTTAAAATGCAAAAATGGCTAAGATTAAAAACAAAATTTTCTCTTTTTTTTGTTCTCATATGATTTATTGAGACTAGTATTGCTATATGCATGTGTGTATCTACTTTCCTAACTTTGGAATTTATAGAAAACGAATGTGTTCCTATTTATATAGTGTTCTACTTCAGTATTATCTAAAAGTGAATATGTTTAAGAAAATAAAAATAGGGATTAAATGTAACTGCTGAAGAATTTCTAAACATTTTGTAGTTATTTCATTTTTCTGTTGAAAGACAGTCAAAGGAAGCCAAGAAAGACTTTTCTCTCTCAGTGACCTTGGTTAGCGCACCGCTGGGGACTTTCCTTTCTCCTGGATTTATACTTTTATACTTAAAGTGACTATAATAAAGTGAGAGCTGTGAACCTCCAAGTGCTAGCTGAAAACGGAACAAAACTGAAACAAAAATACAAACACAGAAACAACATATTTATCAGCAACCGGCTTGCCATTTTCCCTGGGGATGCTGTCATTCAAGGGTATTTCGCCCTCTGTTTTCACAGCTATATACATAACCAGCACATACATTTATAAAAATAAAAATGCCACTACATCCCTGGGATTCCAAATTCCTGCAGTGCATGACTCAGAAATGAAAACTTTCCAACTCAGGAACTTGCTTGTAAAAGGCAGATGTTCAGAGGTGAGAGACAGGTTATTTTGGTTATTTCTAGGGCTGTGATTTCTGGATTTGCCATCTATCAATTTCTGAGCATTATATGCTGTCCGCTTTGTTCAGAAACATATGATCTATAATTAAGAATCTTGTAAGTTGGAAAGCATTATTTGAATTTTAAAGGAAACTGGGACTCAAACATTTTAAGTGATTTTCATCCAATAAACAGTAGGGGCTAGGGAGTCTAAGCACCGCCTGGCAAGCACAAGAACCCAAGTTTGATCCTTGGCTCTGTATGCCCTGCTGGCCCTAGAATCCTGCGTATGTTATGCTGGCCTCAAAACTAGGCATGGTGGTGCACGCCTATAATACCAGTGCTGGAGTGACTGAGGCAGGACAATGACTCTGAGTTTCAACTGTGTAGTAAGACCTTGTATCCAATTAAAAAAAAAAAAAAACCCCCCCCCCCCCCCCAAAAAAAAAAAAAAAAAAAAAAAACCCAGCTACATTCAGTGTTTTTTTTTTTTTTTTTAAACTTTATTTTTTTTCTTGTTTCAGCACTTTTGTTTGTTTGTTTATTTTTATGGCCAGCTCAGCCTACCCTGAGGGCAGGGCTGGCACAGCATGTGGTGCCGGATCGAACCACGGTCCCTGCAGCCACCTGTAGGTGCTTTAGACAACTGAGCCATCCTGCTGGGCCCCATTCAGTGTTTTAGCTAGGATGTGCTGATCGCCAGAGTCTGCCATTGTTGACATATGAACTTGTTTTTCACAAATCTATGAATTTTATATTATGCTTTCTCATATAAAAGCCACCTTGTAAAGATTTCCCCACTGAAATACATTCAAAAATAAAAAAGGAAGTTTCCTCAAAACTCTTGCACCTAAAACAAATCCCAGAAGGTGGGTACTAAGTGCTTCCCTATTTGTTTAGTCAGACGAGGCCCATTGTCCTTACATTCTGGCACCACCATGAGTAGAGGGGCAAACTCGACGTCCTGTCTTCTTCCTAAGTCTACAGGCAAATTCATCTTCAGCCCCCAGACATCTATTTCCTAACCCTACCTTCACTCTTGAGCAAAGGATGAACAGACCGGTACTTGAGGGACATTAGTGATGATGGGGCCACGTGCCACCAGGAAAGCAGCTACCAGGCTTTGCCTGTTTGCTTGCCATCTACCACGTTATCTTATTTTTACCAGCTGTGGAAGCCAAGAGCAACAAGGAAGTGATTGGGAAGAATTCTGCATCATAAGAATAGACTCACCAATGCGAGGTTTTTGACAGAAGTAGTACAGAAATCAAACTAGCAAGGGCCAGAAGCACTGATCCAACTGGGCCCTGATGTAATCCAACAGCTTCTAGGAAGTGATAAGATATCATATTACAATCGAATCAGGTAAGTGTTTCCAATGATGTAACATACAAGAGAAGGAAACCTCGTCTATGATTATCATGACCAGGCCACATGCTGGCTCTTGTGAGAGTCTCAAAGGAACAGTAAGTTAAAATGACATCATTGAGTTGGGCCACAGTCTAAGTTGACTGGTGTTCATGAGAGAAAAGTAAGGCAGGCGGGTCGTCTCAAAGCACAGGGAAAGGAGTACACTTAAAAGCTATGAGGAAGGTTGCAGAAGAAACGAGTTCTGCCCTGAACTCCCTCAGCTTTGAAAACTGTGAGAAAATTAGTATCTCCTGATGAACTATCCAACATGTGGACGATAGGCACAGTTCTCCCCGGGTGGACTCTGGAGGCAGGACCTGGGTGTCGCTTTTCATCACTGTTCTGAGTCCACCCTGAACTCAACAGCTTTGTAGTGCCACGTGCTTTTGTCATGTTTTTCCTTTGAGTCTGGGAGACCATGTCCAGGACTTCCTGTAGCCATGAGCTTGAACACTTCCTTATTTGAACTGTAGCCTCAGGGAGTGGTGAGATAGCTTGGCAGCCTAAGCACCTGCCTGGCAAGCTCAAGGAACTAAGTTTGATTCGCCATTGTTCAGGTTGTGCCAGCCTCAAAACTGGGAGTGGTGGCACGCCCACACCTGTGATCCCAGTGCTGGGGAGGCTGAGATAGGAGGATCATTGGAGTCTGAGCTGTGCAGTGAGACCTGCACCAAAGCATCAATTAAATAAATAAACAATTTAAATTCTAGCCTCAGATATCGTGTGTCAGTGATGGGAAAACTAATATACTGGGTAATTTCAATTTCCTACTAAGCATATAACACAATTTTGCTCTTCTTTAACCATGCTTTTTCATCAAAAAATGACTTTATGAGGCTTGAAAATTACTAGAAAGATCTTTCCAATATTTCCAAGTATGCTGCTAACGTAGAATACAGGAGGGAAAAGCCTATGTGTGCAACTTTAAAAAGAATAATGTGTCAAAGAAACGTGTGGTCACTAATTCTAGGGATAAAAGGGTTTCTAGGACCCATCAGACACTGAAGATCACCACGGGGAGAATTTCAAAGTATCATCTGCTTTGTTCAGAAGAGTATGGCCACGGACGTGAGGTGATCTGGGTGCAACACCCATGACCCCCTGGTTGCCAGGTTTGGATCAGGTGATCTGGCTTGCCAAGCAGGTGGCCCCTCCATTCCTCATCATAGCTGGAGTGTCCTTCACAAAGCCTCACACTGCGTGGAAGAGCATAGCCACCCCCAGAGAGGACGATCACTTGATCAGTCAAGGGGGTAAGAGTAGATGTACTCCTGCTACAGCCTTTACACAAGAGCTTGAGAAAGTATGATAACTTATTTGGGGCCAAGTTCTAGACATTTCAGATTGGGTTTTATTCCCCATTCTGGTAAAATCTGATTCCTAATCCTTTATAGTACTAAGAATCTATAAATTATGCACTTCATTGGGCATGGGGCTTTATGTTCCAACAAATGCAACCTATCCTATTTCGTGTTAGATAAAGAAGGTACCAATAGTTTTGGAAATATGCTATTTGTCTCAGAATTACTTGGTCCAATTTTGTGGTACCTAAAACATACCTTCAAATCCTGACAACATGGAAACAGAGAAATTTAAAGACACAGGAACGTGTATGTGTGTGTGTGTGTGTGTGTGTGTGTGTGTGTGTGTGTGTGTTGGGGATTGTACCCAAGGTCTTCAACATGCTGGGTGAGAGTTCTACCTATCATTGAGTTATAGTACTAGATCCCAATGATGTGAATCTGAAAGTTCAGTGCTGGAAAAGTCAGATAAATAGCTATGAGAGCTCTTATATCTAATGGGAACATTAAGATCTATTAAACCAAACATCTTTTAGATCTGTATTCTCCTAATTCAGTTGCTAATAACATTGTTAAGTAGGCATACAAAACAAATTTTAAAAGTTTTCTACTCTAAGTTTTGAAGTTGAAAGCATTAAATTCAAATGTCTGTGGTAGGAGATTACAAATAAAATTAGAAAGCTAGTCAAGAAAGATAGATTTTACCTGCAGAAGACTCCCTGAACAGGCTGAATACACAGATGCCTGCATCTGAGGTCACCTGAACTGTCTCCCGCCTTGGCCAGCTGTGCTAATCCACGTACCTTAGCTATGAAATATAACACATTTATGCTAAGAGTAATCACATAGCTTTAAATTACAGAGAAAACAATGCTAAGTGCATTAATATAAATGCATAAATTAAACTGCTATGAATATATTTATAGTGCAGCTACATCCTAATTACTGATGTTTAGGCACAATGCACTATGTATTTGGATTTACTGTGCCTACCATTTCATTTTATTGCTAAATCATAAAGCTACATGCTATATCAAATTATAAGAGGGTTTGTGCAGATAAATCTTAGTATGTATTTTATATATTCTAAGGACTTGTTATGCTATTTTTAGAAGTTGTTTAACTTTTCTGACCTTCACTTTGTATTTTTATTACTTTTAATAAGAAATAACAATGTGACAGTTTCAAAACATGTTAGTAGTACATTCCCATAAATTGGTACAACACATATTGTTGTCCTCCTAGTACTTATACAGAGCACAGGGTGTATACATGATAATTTTTCTAATCATTATTGGTACAAAAAAATTTCTTCTCATTGAACTGACAGAAAGTAGTTGTATACATAGTCCAATGTTCCATAATTTCAGTGGGTTATTGGAAAAACTGGAAATGCTGGAAGCTGTTGACTTAAGCATTTTACAGGTCAGCATACTAATCTAGCTTTGTGTTTTATGTTGCATGGTTAAACTTTTCTGTGGGATGGTTAAGACCAAGTTAAAGCAAGACCTGCATAAGAAAACATGTAACTTTTGTATCTCTCAAGGTCAGTCAAATCCCCTCTGGATTTACTTTCAAACCATATACAGCACTTTGTAAATCTTTGTCAGTGTCAGCCATCTGGATGAGTCATGGCCATTGCTTGACTAGTTTGCTCTCTGTGAAAGCCTGAGAAAATATTTTCTCTCTAGTTAGCTCTCAGGCACACTATACATCTTCAATCCTTTTCCTCTGTAGCCCCATAATCTCCTTGAACAGAAAATTTGGGAAACCACTCAGTTATAGGATGTCACAGCACAGGTTTTCTTACGTTCTGAGTCCTTACTGACCTTGAAGGGCTAGGGCCAAAATATTGGCCATCCTTGTAGCCCTTCTTTTTCTCTAATTTTTTTTGTCTATAAACTTACATTTTTAATCCTCCCAGAAGAAAAGCTTAATGATACTATTACTCTATAACATAGGTACTTGAGCTAAACATCACTGTCTTTCTGAGTATCAAATATCTTAGACTTAACTTGGAATTGGTATTTTCCATTAATCATTAATACTCTAATAAATCCGTAGATAAAGTGATAAAAGAAGTTACACATTTTTACTTAGAAATTTAAAAATCTAAGCATATACAAAATTGTAGCCTGTCAATACTATAGCATTTTTCCTAGTCTCTTACTCTCATTTCATACCCTTTTTTGTTTTCTTGTAAAATGATCATTTACTTGCGAGAAAATATAGCAGTAACTGAAATGACATTAGAAGCAGCACACATCTAAAATACCAGATAGTTATACTCCCTGAATTGTTATACAGATTTAATGCAATGCCTGTCAAAATACCATCAACATACTTCACTCACCTGGAAAAATCATTCCCAAAATTTATTTGGAATTAAAAAAGACCTAGAAGTGCAAAGACAATCTTAGGCAACAAAGATAAGGTGGGAGGCATTACAATTCCTATTCCTAAAGTTATACTACAAAGCTACAGTGATAAAATCAGCATGCAATTGGCAAATAAATAGACCTGAGGATCAATGGAACAGAATAGAAGATGCAGAAGCAAATAAAAAAAAAAAAAAAAAACTCACCCAGCCATCTTATCTTTGACAAAGGGGCCAAACATGTTTACTGGAAGAAAGACAGCCTCTTTAACAAATAGTGCTGGAAAAACTGGCACTTTACATGACAAAAACTAAAACTAGACTCAGGGCTAATACCATGTGCTAAACTAAAGTCAAAATGCATTAAAGATCTGAATATTAAAAGAGAAACATTAAATCTCCTGGAAGAGAAAGGGGGAGAAAATCTTGAAGACATTGGGGTAGGCAAAGTGTTCATGAACAAAAATCAAAGTGCACGTTTAACACTTTATATTTTTATCAATGAGAGTAGCGATTGATTTTAGGTTCATGCTGACAAAGTGAAAAACATCTGAGATGGCATATGGTTGATAATAAATTATAAGTATCACTAGAAATTTAATCCTCCTTAGCCATATATTACTAATGACATAAAAGGACATATAACTGAAAAGGGAATATAGACAAATAGTAATGTGCTTTTCCAGCCTGTAAAAAATAGATATGATTAACTTGCTTTTTTAGCACAAGTACATATTTAATACACTTATAAAAATCTTTATAATATACTTGGTTTTGTTCTTTGCTAACTTAAACAGTTTAATGTCTCCAAAATTGTAGACAATCCAATCTATACTTCCAATTGCTACTACTCTACACTCTGACACTGCACTATATTGCATATGAAATACGTGGCTTCTCCTGCTTCCGAAGCAGGTAGTATTGAAGCACCAGGAATGTTCTTTCATGCATTCTTGCCATCTTTTTCCAGTTAAATGTTCCAATCAATCCATGAACTTCTCTCCCTGGGAAAATCAATACAGTATTAAATCTCAAACTCTTACCTTTATCATACCAAGAAATGTTAGCTAATGTTTCACTTCAGTTTTCTGAGATTGTTTCTGCCCCTCTTAATTTTGTTTAATTTTATGAGGAAAAATTGGTCATTCTGTAGGATAAATTACCAAAACTATTTCATACTCTCAATGAGGACAGTGACCCAACTCTAGATTTGTATGATGACAAAAATAGCAACCTTTAGGTTTACTAGGTGTGTTGGTGCTGAAAATAAGAAATGGGTCTAGGAAGATAACAATGTTAGTAAACATGGGCAGGAAGTAATAAAGCCAATTCATCTTGAAAATACCAAGTTACCTTTTAGCAAATACTTCACAAAGGTGCCATAAAAGCAAGACTAAAGTACTTTCTGTGTAATAAGCATGCGATGGCCAAAGACTCAGTACAGTACAGTGTCAACTAATTTACAAATTTCAGAGACGCAGGAGTGCACGCGCGCAGGTGTGGAAGTGTGCGCCTGCGCCTTGCACAGCGGAGGGCAGGCGCCCGCCATACTGTGGAGAATCCACCCTTAAATATCTACGCCAGACCTGGATGAGGAAATTCAGCCTCATCACCTGCACCCATGTCCACAAGGGTGCAGTACACCAGGAGGCTGGTGGCCGTCATGTGTGCAGTGGGATTTGGGCACCTGGCAGCCAAGCATAATCACTGAAGTCCATGGTGGAAATACAATGGAAATGCACACAAGCCCTGTTATCCCTCTACTATGGAGTCAAACTTTAAAGAAGTTAGGGTACACGCAGTGGCCTCCCTCACCAGCTCCACACCTTGTTTACAGGGAGAACTGCTGATGCATCTAAAAAATGGCCTTCCAGACAGAAATTCATACATGTGTGCAAGGCACAGTGCTTTAAAATATTTTAACAGCATCACTTACTTTGGCAGCCTCACAAATCCATCTTCCTTATTTTTAGGGAATTTATAGTAATATTTATTTTCTTAGTAATGGAAATTTCATTTCTTATGTTTTTAGGTTTTAGGAAATTATAAATTGTACTCATGTCTTTAGAATCTCCCACAATGTAGGTACATGTATATAAATTCATCACAACTTGAAACCCACTGACAATGTCTATTGGAATGTCATTTTATAATTTCGTAATAAAAATATTTATATCAAGTATCACCAGCTGATGACTTCATGATTACCAGCCAGTTGCTTCAGCAGTTGTCTGAATTATATATATAAAATGCCAAGATAGCTGGGCATGGTGGCACACACCTGTCATCCCAGGACTTGGGAGGCTGAGGCAGGAGAATCAGTGCGAGTTTAAGACCAGCCTGTACTATAAAAGTGAGTTCAAGGCCAGCCTGGACTGTACAGCAAAATTTTGTCTTGAAAAAGACAGAAAAAAAAAAAAAGAAAAAAAGAAAATTTAAAAACTAATTTTATAACTTTCAAATATATAGAGACTACCTAGCAATATTCTCTGTATAATGTGTCCACAAAAGCTGGCATATGCTTCTTGTTTTAAGGGTGAAATTTCTTAAAATTAGATAGATAGTATAATTTGAAAGTAATTTACATATTAACTAATTATATGACTCTACTTTTTTTCTGTAAATCTTGTACCTCTGATAACTTTTCTCTCAGATACTAGCCCAGAAAAATCATTACACAGTGCACTAGATGGGCTAGGGCAAAGGATACTGAAGTAGTGCTCAGGGTAGAATAACCCTACGATCACTTCAGAGTAAATCCTAACAAAATACTGCAAAAGATTGAACTTTAGAAAAAACTGATATTTTTTGTATTTTATTTATTTATTTATTTATTTATTTATTTGTTTATTTATTTTTTGTGCGATCTTGCACTTGCCAGGTAGGCACTTGTGCCACGGAGCTATCTCCCCAGCCCCAAAACTGATATATATATATATATATATATATATATATATATATATATATATAT
>PVJA010019384.1:0-38515 GCA_004027025.1 Myocastor coypus | reverse complement strand
GCTTGGCTATTTTGCTTTCTGTGAAAGCCTGAGAGAATGTTTTTCTCTGGGTGACTCTCCTTAGACGCACTGCAGTTCATTCATCCCTTTCCTCTGAGGTCCCATAATCTCCTTGACCAGGAAATTTGGGACACCTCTGAGTTATAGGATATTACAGCACAGGTTCTCTTATATCCTGGGGCTTTATTGACCTTGAAGGACTAGGGCCAAAATATTGGCTATCCTTATAGTCCTTCTTATTCTCCAATTGTCGGTCTGTTAACTTACATTCTCAACCCTCCAGCAGAAAAGCTTTGTGATACTATTATTCTATAACATAGATACTGGGCTTATCATCACTGGCTTTCTGAGTATCAAATACCTTTGACTTAGCTTGTAAATGATGTTTTCTGACCATCATTGATATTCTAATAACTTTCCATACAATGTGATATAGGCAGTTACACAATTTTGACAAGGATACTGTTTCAAAATTTAAAAATTAAAACGTTCTCTGAATGTAGGTAAGCATTCCGTGGGTTCAATTTTAAGTACTGCAAAACAAACAAATGATAACAAGCAATGCACATTTAATAAAATTGGAGATTAGAGATGTATAAAATCATAAAGAGTTTTCTATCACTACAGCCATTGTTAAATTCTTGTACTATTTGGCTACAGAACATGTATCTACACCTGCATCCATGTTTCTACTGAAATTACAGTATAATGCTAAAAATAAATACATAATTTGTATAGGAAAATTTGAATCACAGGGATAGTAGTACTGTCTTGCTTTTACAATACTACAGTGAACATTTTCCATGTCATTAAATTTCTTTGCAATCGTATTTTTGATGGTTTCATGCTATTTCTTCTAGTGGTGAGAGCCTGAACTACTTGTACCAGCTTGGAGAAGAATACGTGTATGTCTTCATAATTCTGTGTTTGTTGAGACCTGTCGGTCTCCTGATATAGCCATAGTGAGAGAATTTACACTTTGGAAATTGGAAGCCCTTGCATATATGGGTTTTAAATATATACTTTTTAAAGAGCCAGTTGACAAACACTAAAGACAGACTAGTTCATGTAAATAGCAGCTCTTGTGAAATCTAAGGAGCTTCCAATGCTGCATTTTTGTTATAAATGTGCAGATCTGATACATAAACTTTTGTATATCTATTGCTTCCTTAGAATACTGTAAGTAGAACTGTAGGCTTGGAGGGCTCAGTCATTTATAAGGATCTTGATACACATTTTTAAGTTGTTCCCTAGAAAGACTGAGTCCGTTCACTTTTCCAAGAGCAAACATGAGCATCTATACTAGTGAATCCATTCAACGTTAATTATTAATTCAGAGAATCTTTGCCAATGAAGAAGAAAAAAAAAGACAACGCTGGTTTGCTGATGCTTTGATTTTTGTTTTCAACCAAACTGAGTTTTTAAAAAAGTGCCCTGGCTACTTTACTTGTGTTCCTTGCCCAAGGGCTGTCAGATGCAGATGAAAAGGGATCACTTCATGCTTCCTGACATTTGGACAGAAGTTCTGCTTGGGCTCTTCTGGTTGGGTGAGAGGTTGTCACGATCTTGTGGGCTTTGTGTGTTATATCAGTGAGCTCCGCCACCCGCCATGTGTACACAGGGGGATGTGTGGCCTGCAGGAGAAACATCTGGAGCCCAGTGACTCCCTTTACAGGAAGCTTCCCTGTGTTGTATCATTTGCTCCTGTTGTGCAGGATGTACTTTGTGGAGTGTGGGTAGTATGTGAGCCACACCCTCTCACTCCCTGTAGACTCTGCAAACAGCAATGCCTATGTGATGCCTCCTGTATCACCAATGAAGGTCCATGTTTGTGGCATAGGTCCTGTTTAGAAACCTTGCTATTAGAGATGGCATCCAGCTGTGTTCTGGAACCTCTCTGTCATATGAAGAATGGATAAAACAATGTATCAATGCTAGAAACACTAAAATATGCTATTGGGATTTGAGAGCAGAAGCAGAAAAATGGGAACTGGGTGAACAGGACAGAAGCGGGTGGGGTGCATTCCCAGAACCTGTGCAGCAGCTCCTGAGGGTGCGTGTTTGAGAGTGTGCATGTTTGTGAGTGGATGCCTGTGTAGATGCCTGTGTGCATTCATTAGTTCAGGTGTTGCATGTAGTTGTTGCCTGAAATGCAGGCTGAAGGCTGGCCACGACTTGTCTTAGGTTCCATATTCCTCATTTGTGGCTGGGATTTAGTGGTGGCTGTGGTAAAGGTCAAGAAAAAGCAGAAACTCTGGAAAGCACGCCTTTTGGGCGTGGTTCTACGGATCTCCAAAGCTTAAAAAGTTGTAGGTGGGTTAATTGCGTATATCCCATCAGTAAGAGATTGTGGTTTAGATGGTCAAGTCATTTTCTTTTATAACTTTATGTATGTTTTTATATGCCACTAATTCGTTAGGACATAAGTACCCACAGCGTTCTTTGGATTCAAGTCTGTGCTCTCTGGGAGGATTTGGTATTCCTTTTGTTTTAGGGCTGTAGGAGCAAAGCTCTGAGCCCTGAGGCTGCATGGAGAAGTCAGGAGCATTCCTATTGTGGAATTCTCTGCTCAAGGGACTTAATAGGATGAGCAGGCCAACCTATCACTGGCTTTTGTAGCCTCTGACTCAGGACTCCTGGGAAGCTGGCTTCTGGAAGGACCAAAGTAAAGTAAGGAAGGGGAGAGACAGAGCTACTGAAGTTGAGAAAGATTGGCCATTGCCAGCTGCCAGGACTCAGGAGAGTAGTGGCACTCATGATCTGTCCTTCATTGCACTTGTCACTTAGGAAGTGGCAAACAGAGCCACCCAACACTGCCTGGCCTTGCCCTCCTGCCGCACAGCCAGCTCCTTCCATCTGATCCCTGTGGGCACTCCAGCTTGGCTTGTGGCCCCTCCAACACTCAGGGAAATTGTGTGTAGTACATGAACCCTGCTTGGCTGGATTCACAATCTCATCATCTGATGCCAAGCCTAGGACACCTGAGCAGCTTTGGGAAAGGTGGGCATTTTCCGAGACATATCATTCACCTGGAAGGGTCTGTTGATGTGCCCGTTGCAGGAGGGATCTCTCTCTCTCTCTCTCTCTCTCTCTCTCTCTCTCTCTCTCTCTCTCTGTTTATTTATTTATTTTTGGTTACAGAGAATTGAACTCAGGACCTCGTGCTTTCCAGGCAGTTCCACTCCAAAGCTGAGTTATATTTCCAATCTTAGGAAGTATGTTTAGAAAGGAGCCTGTCTTGGGTCCGGAGCTGGGCAGGAGCAGCCCCCTGAGGCAGGCTGCTCCCACAGTCCTTGCGGAGTCACCTGAGGCTTTGCACTCTGCAGGTCCCACACATAAAGGCCACCTCATAACTAAGCCCATAGGCTCTGGGTGTGGATGGCAATTGTGCCTGGCAGCAGAGGCCTTCGGGAGGCTTCCCACAGCAGGGACATGCACATGCCCTCCTGCGTCTCGAGAGCATTTACTTTGTTGCTGCTCCTCCTAATGTTCAGCGGAGATTTGGCTCCTGAACTGATTGCGGGTGGGATGCTGGTAAATTTTTGGGCAATAAAAATAGGAATAGGCATGATTAAATATCATTGTATCTTCAGCAATTTTATTAAAATAGTGAAAATGGGTCCAATTCTTCTATGCAAGCCTGTCCAGTGCTAAAATGAAAAATCCAAACTTGAACCAAACAAAAGACTGAACTGAAGGAAGCTGAGAGACCATGGCGATAGCTGGAAATGAGATTTGCCAGGTAAATGAGACCCATGGACAAAATAATACATGTGCTATGGAGTAATTCTCTAGTTTGCTAAATATTTAGATTGAGAAGAAGTAGATAATTTTTGGACTTTGACGAAGGTCAGCATTATAAGAAATGGTTTTTAAATAACTATAAATGCCTAGAAACACTGACCTATTCATTAAGTGAGTGTGAATTATATACCAGAAACTTGCTGGTTCACACAAGTGCATGAGCATAAATACTACTATGCCCCCTGGAAGACCCCTTTAAGTTTCCAATTGTTTTGCAACCCAGTTGATCCGATAAAATGCAAGAATAGCTTCACCCTGGAAGTTCATGAATCTACTTTTACTAGTTTCAGCATGACACACACACACCTTGTGTCTCAGGGATTATAAGACAAATGTTACTTAATCACTCACCTCATTGCATAAATCACAATTTTAGTATTTTAAAGGTTTTCTTTGACATCATCTTGACTGTGTGTTACGGTTTGTACCTAGTTGTCCCCCAGAAAGCTAAGTAAATCATGGGGCTGTCAAGTGGGTGGCTCAAAGGGCGGGGCCAAAGGACCACAGCTTGAGGGGCTTGGCAGAGAGAGGTGCCAACCCTTAAACTGACAGCACACTCTGTCAGAGGCTCCCCACTCCCCACTCCCCCCACCCCCAACCGAAGTGGTGGTCTATCAGAAGTATGGATTGAGTCGTCCTGGACACTGCAGCATGGAGTCTCAAGGTCTTGCTATGTAATTCAGGCTGCTTTCAATTTCAAAACCTTCAGTAACTATGAGCTAAATAAACCTTTCTTCCCCTAAGCTTGTGTGTCAAGCATTTGTCCCAGCAATGAGAGAAAAGTAACTAAAACACTGTGTGTGTGTGTGTGTGTGTGTGTGTGTGTGTGTGTGTGTGTGTGTGTGTGTAAGGATGTGTCTGAAGCACCATGCTCAGGCCCTGGGCTCCTGAGGACAGGTCTGGATACTGGAGTGTCACCTTATAGTCCCCATCCTGGAATTTTGGCCTTCCAGTGACTCTCACTGACAAGAGTAGGGCAAGATGATCAGTTTCTGCTGGGCAGGGAGAGTACATGTATGGTATCCTCCAAACTCATTATTCCCCTTCCCTACAGATCACTTCTAGAGAGTTCCTGTCCAAACTTACCATATTTTCCTTAATATCTGATTTGGTTTACTTTCATAAGGAAACAGCTAATTTTTCCTGCTGGTTGTGATGGGAGTGTGTATATGTATGTGTGTATGTGTGTATACACCTTTTTTTCTACTCCAAGTCAAGAAATGTTCCCACAAAGGAATAGATTTGATAGTTTCTTTTGGATCCAAGAGAGAGATTCTTAGCTTTAAAAAAAAAAAAATTCAATTTGAACTGGGGGGTGCAACTCAGCAGAAGAGCACTTGTCTGGAATGGGTGATGTCCTGGGTTCCAATCTCAGCACACAGAAACAGACAGACAAATGAAAATTGCCTCATCAAGGCCCAAGATACTTGCACATAGTTTCAGAGATTGAGGACTTCTGGTCATCCAGTTTCCTGGCAGGGCTGCAGCACCCAGGGTACTGTGGAGCCTGATATGAGACGTGGTCAAAACTTCCCAGAAGACTTGTTTCCTGGGGGAACTTATACTCCTGTGACACCCCCAGTTCCACCAAATGCTGCTATGCTAACCATTTCTGTCCATCAGGAATGCTGCAGAGAATCCTTTGATTAAATGTGTACATGGGACTCTGGATATTGAAAAAAAATAATGATATTTAAACTGAAGTGAACCAAAATTGCATTACAAAGTTTATTTGTATTTAAAACCCCATCATTTATGTAATTTTGCTCAGGATTGAGTAGTGCTAAACACCAGTGATTCTCTGGTGACAATAGAAACAGTTTTCAGGAAAAAGATCATTGCAGTGCTGCAGAGCCAAGCCTCATGGGGAAAGGGCCTGACTTTTGACATGGCTTCAGCCTGTGCCCCTGCCTGGCACAGGGAGTTGGACTTTCTACCCACACCTTGCTTGAAGCTCACTCCCTGAAACTCACCAAAGGCACCAGGAGCTCCCATGTACGTGTTCTTGTTAAAGCAAAGCAGCACTATTTCCCATGCTGCACTCTGTTGAGAGCCAGGAGAGAAAAAGCAGTTCTTCAGGTAGTAAGTGAGGCTTGGTGGTTTTCCACGAGTGCCTACTGGTTCATGGGCACACCTCTCAGTGATGGCCATGCAATGGCACGCTGCCCACCCCCTTAGCTCTGTCATCTTGGGATTTTTAGATGTAGTGGTATACACTACAAGCTTTGGAGATGAAGGCTTCTGAGATGATGACCAAGTTCCCAAGAACTCTGTTTTATTGGTGGTTGTGGAGCAAGGTGGCTGAGAAGTTCCAGATGGGGTCCTGAGCTGTAGAAGGACCCCTGAGGTACATTTGCCAGCCATACCCAGCTAGCCCAGAGCTGTGATTCCATCCAGCTGTGGCTCCTTCTTGATTAAACATCCTGGATCTGCTGGTGGAGCCAATTATGTCTCAAAGACCCTCAATTGGTGGCACCATCAGAGCTCTTTTATTTGGACAAATCTCCATGCCCCAGGCCCATAGTTCCTATCCTATTGTCACAGACAGTTTCAGGACACCCTCCTGGTGAATGTCACTGGCCCTTTATGAGGACGGAGCCAACAGCCAGGTAATCTGTTTACCTGTGCAGTGCTGGAAATATGACCCAGTAGTGTGGGTATTGTGGTGATTAACAGAGTCAAATGTCCTTGCATTAACAGGCAGGGGTATTATTCCATTCAATTCAAATTACAGGGTCAGGACGGTCTTGAGGCATGTATTAGTGGATTTTGCAGCCCAGATACGCCTCAGCTGTTATGAAAAAACTCTGGAAAGCAAATAAAGGGGTGGAGGAATGAAGATAAAATAAAAAGAAATTTTGCAATCATTGTGTAAAATTTATGGAATGGTCTCTGGCCTGGGATTCTATAAAATGGAACTGGCTCCAACTAGCCCAACAAGATGAGCACACACCTTCCTTCCTGCTGCTTATAAATTATTGCCTTTGAGTCCTCAATGTTTGCTTCTTAGCACTGACGCTTTTCGAAGCTGTGATCCAAAACCCATTGCTATTGATTAGAAACACCCCTACCAGCTGAGAAAGTAAGCTGCAGAGTAGGAGAGGGATGCCCCCAACTCTGCCACCTGCAGGAGGGGGCCCACCTGGTGCAGGGCTGCATTCACAACGCACAGCAGAGGAGAGAGGGAAAAGCCTCTGCTCCTTTCAGGTTGCTCTGTACACTGCATACATATAATTTAAAATATTTATCCACTGGGCCAGGCTGCAGCATTTTGGGACTACAACTGCCAGCAGGTACAATCCCCGGGGTGTGAGCTGAGCCCCGTGCTGACTGTGGCCGGTTTGTGCTGATTGAATAACACATAGTACTTTTCTTGAGAACCCCCCACTAGGATTTCAAAACACATCAGTTTCAATTAAACTCTAAGGGGAAAAAAAAACTATGATCACTAATTCTGGGCTGCAGTTACTTATTGTGGAGCTAGCTGCTTAGAATTTGAAGGAGTTTGGTGGAGACTTAACCAAATGATATATAATCATGGATTTTTAAAAATTATACCTGGAGTGACAAAATTGCCCAATGATGTGCAGTGTGGCTTTTAAAATAAATTACTCTAGGAATTATAGGCAAGAGAACATCTAAAGTGCAGGGGTGTCGAGCAGGACATTGAGCAAATGGTGCTTCTGGAGCAAAACAGCTGCCTTCTGCCGCGTGGGTCGCTCAGTCACTGACCTCGTTAGGGGCTCTCACAGACATATGCAGCTCCTGCCGGGCTCCTGTGACCGACCCCAGGCCCATGTGGCTGGCCATGTGTCTGGGAGGCTGTGGTTGTGAACTGGTAAGGAAGGGCACAGGGCCAAGATGCAGGAAGCTCTGCTCCTTCAAGGTTGATGGTGTGCACAGGGACACCACAGCCTGGCACAAGGGGCAGACTCCTGGAGGCAGATGTGGACCTAGTCAAGGTTGGTATTGTCTGTCATCTTTTCATTTGCTTCATTAAATAATTCCTTAAAAGATTTTACAAAAGAAGGTGATGCAAAATGTTTAATAGCACTATACATATAGGAAGTGTAAATTGAGACCCCAGTTGGATATCACCACATCCCATAAGAAACACTGAAGTTAACAGTGGATATGGATAAAGGGAACTCTTGCACATGGTTGACGGGAATGTAAATTAGTATATTGGAACTACAGCAAATGGTCTGGAGCTTCCAAAAAATAAAAACAACTAGGAATGAAATTACCAATAATCCATCAATGACACTGTTAGGCATATATCCAAAAAAAATCAAATCAGCACGTCGGAGAGACGTCTGCATGCCCGCACGCATCACAGCACTACTTCTAAGAGCTAAGAAATGGTAGCAACCTAAGGGCGTGATGAATGCAGGAGGAAAATCGGCCTGTGTACATCGCGGAGTACTAATTGGCCACACAAAACAACGAAATCCTGTCATTGGAGACTAAGTGGGCAGAACTGGAGATCATTAAGGGAAGGAAGCCAGGCGTGGCAAAAGCAAAAGTCCTGTCTGATCTCACTCATGTGTGGAATTTAAACGTTGATTTCATAAAGTTGAAAGTGAAATGGTGGTTATTAGAGGCTGGGGAAAGTGTGTGTGGTGAGATGGGACGAGGAGAAGTTGATCAAGTTACAGTTCCATAAGACTAACAGGCTCTGGTGTATTATATACAATATGGAGACTGTGGATAACAACTATGTATTACACATGTCAAAAAGCTTCCAGAAAGGATTTTGAATACTTTCACTGTAAAAAGTGATAAATGCGGGAGCTGCGGAGACAACGTGGAGGTGTGAGCACCTGTATGGCAAGGGCAAGGTCCTGAGTTCAATCCCTGGTACTGCATACTTTGCTGGCCCCAGAACCCTGGGTGCCAGTGCTGGCTCTGAAACTGGGAGTGACGGTGCACTCCTGTAATCCCAGCACTGGTTAGGCTGAGACATGAGGGTCACTGCCAGTCCAAACTGTGTAGTGAGACCATGTAACAACTAACTAACTGACTAACTAACTAGTTTGAATATGTTTAACCATTACATAATGTATAAGAATATTGAAATATCACATGGAAGTCTATTAATATAAAACTCTTACTTTTTCATGTACCAGTTAAAAATTTAAATTAAGGAATTCTTAAAAGAGTAAAAACACATAAAGTTTTGGTTGACAAAGATGAATGAGGAAGACACACTGGTGTTATGAATGCATTTATTATTTTTTAAATGTAAGAATTTTAACCAAAATGGTACTTGGTGGCCAGTGAGATAGCTCAGTGGACTAAAGCACCTTCTTAGGCAAACTTAGGTAAACGCAGGAACTGCGGTTGGATCTACAGCACCACATGCCTTGCCAGCTGCGCCCCCAGGCCTGGTTGAGCCCGCGAGCATCCAGCGCATAGTGGCACATGCCTGTAATCTCAGTGGAGACAGGCTGAAAGCGGGAGAATCACCATGAGTCAGAGCGATGTAGTGAGACCCTTCAATAACCAAATGCACTAAAAAACAAAGGCCAGGAAGATAGCTCGGTGGCATAGGCACCTGTCTGGCAAGCACATGATCTTTAGTTCAATCCCTAGTATCAGGGAAAAAACAAGTAAACAAACAAGTAAAAAACAGAATGGCACTTGGTATTTAGGTAGTATGATTTTTATATAAATATAATACGTTAAAGATGAGTCTCCCAAAGGGTCAAGAGTTTCCAAGTTAATTTTGCTGATGATTTATGTCTAATGATGAATTAAGTTCTCACAGTTATATATGTATTAATTTTTATAAGAAAACAATGACAAGAAAGAGTACTTCATAAGACACTTTCTAAGTCAAGTCAGATAGATTTTCAATATTGAAATGTGAGAACAAATGGAATTGGTCTAGGTATAAGTTCTGGCTGCCCAAGAATTTATGAGACCTCAGCCTCACTGGAAAAACATCTCCTGACCAGCTGGAGACTTCAAGTTGAGCAGGAGCTGGTGTGAGTGTGTCCCATGGGCACCTTCGATCTCCTCTGAACCTTCTTCAAGTTCAGGATGTCACTGTTGTGTATGGAGAGTCTATCGTGCATTCAGAAGTGCTAGATTTTCCCAAACACCATCCTGGGTACAGTGGTCAAATGCAGAGGAAGTTTCTGGTGTGCAACAACATGAAAAGGGAGCAGTGGATGTGTTCATCTTTCACCCTTCAGTGAGGCTTTCATACTTGACCAGTTTCAAGACGTGTTCTGCATGGAGCTTCCTGGGGCACCAAGATTGCTCCGCACACTGATGTCCAGCCTGGGTTCTGGTGATGATCTGGCTCCAGGGTGCCTAGGACTCTCCGGATAAAGTTTGATGCTTGACTTAATTCTCAGCAGTCCTGGGTAGGAGCCATCCTGGGAGGCCAAGATACCCAGGGATAGATTCTGCTCCCCCAAGATCTGTCACCCACTGAAATGAGCCACAAGGGAAAGTCTGAAAGGAGAAGAGAGTGTTGGAGAAACCAGCTGGGCCTCCCACACAGGGAGCACCATGCTTTTCATTGGAGAAAACATGGGGTCCTTGTGCCATCTCTACAGTTCAGTGTCTTCTAAATTACCTGAGGGCTTTTGTGGGGAGACAGTAACTCTTCTTTTTCTAAATAACTTGCTGACTTTAGAAGGTTTTTACTGGAGAACATTTCAAATTGATTTTTAAACAGCTGCTCACAAAGAGGCTATGGACAATCTCACATCCTATATGTGATCAAACAATATGACAGATATTTACACTAAAAATATTACAATAAGACATTTTTTCATCAGTCTCCTCAAAATACTCTCACTTATTTCAAATACACATACATCATTACCCTTTCCACTTTCATGAATTATCATTAATTAATTAATTAATTAAAAGGCCAGGGTCTCACTGAGCAGCTGGAACTCACAGTGATCCTCCTGTCTCAACATGCCCAGCACTGGGATTATAGGCATGTGCCACCATGCCCAGTCTTGGTGACTGGTATGGTGTACTGGATTTGGGACAGGCATGGAATGTACTACTGGGGCTCGAACCCGGGTCCTTGTACTTGCCATGTGGGCACTTAGACCACTGAGCTGTCTCTTCAGCCTCATAAGTTATCTTTAGTTGTGCTGTTCTGACTGCCCCAAAGTCCTGAACAGATTTAACGTGCTTACATTTTGACTTTGGAGAGAAGACAGAGATTGTACCATGCTAGATGTTCACCACATACAGTGGATGAGGACACAGTGTGATGTGAATAAGTAAAATTTCCCATAGATGCTTTGAATTGATTCAGAAAAATCAAGGCAGCCGGAAAGATAGCCATGAAAGAGGACTTTCAGAACTGCTTCGTAAAGTAGTAAGAAGGATGGGATAAGTATATTTGAAGCAAGAGCAAGTATTTGGAGGAGAATTAATGTTAAAGTGTCTTTTACTATCATGTAAATTTCTTATTAAACATTCACAGAAATTTTCCATCACTTGAACTGTGAGTAGTTTTTGTGTTCCCTGAACAAGTGGTTCTGATGCTTTCTAAGACGCATGCTGGAGGAGCTGCCACTCCCTTCCTTCCACATCTAGGTGGATGTCTAGGGACCACACCCAGCTGGGGTGGTCTCTGTGCTCCTTCTGATTGGGTGCCATTGAGTAAAGTTAGACACTTAAGGTGGGATGGAAGCTAAAAAAGATATTCACAGAGTATCAGGAGCTGGCGTATTGGGGCTGGCAAAGGTGGGCTCTGTTCTTCTGGTTAACATGCAGCAGCTTCTGTGGCTGGTGGTCAACATGGAGAAGTGTGTCTGTGTGTATGCATCCACAGTGTGTTTTTCTGTTACAGAGGTGTTTTCTCTAACTGGTGGAAAGCACTAGAAAGGGGCCTGGTCTAGTGCTGCCCTTACCAGGTAAGGTGACTGGCTCAGCACCTAAGCCTGCTGGAGCCGCTTCAGTGAATCTACTGTTTTCCTTTAGCACCTCCACCCCAGGATATTCTTTTTTTCATGTTCACAGAGATCAGAGAGACCAAGTCATTCTTGATCAGGGTCTTGCCAACCTACTGGAGAGGTAAGAAAGGCCCTGAAAAAGGCTGGTCCTAGGGATAGGCAGTGGGGGCCACCCAGAGCAGCTGACTTATGGAGCAGGAAGTGCAGGGTCCTGACTCTGGGACTTGGGGAGCAAAGTGAGAGGTGGGGCTGCTGATAGGAGCTCCTTACCAGCCATAGGAGGCTAGAAATCTTCATTTTCCTTAGCTTTCTCATAAATCTTCCACCATGAGATGATGCCAAGAGGAGGGCAGGGAAGGCCAGCAGAGGAAGGGGGTGCCCTCATAGCTTTTTGTGAATGTGAGGGAGACCCCAAGTCTCAAATGCTGAGAAGGTGGAATAGGAGCCCAATGCAGAAAGGATGAGAGGACCTGAGCATGGGGGAGGGGGTGTGGGAACCAAGACAATCCACAGCAGCAGCCCTTCCCAAGACTCTGGGAGAGTGACCTTTTTTCAATAGGATGCTTCTTTCAGTACTGCAGGCCAACCAGTGTCCCCACCAGTGGCTCTTGTTGGAGAAATATGTCTGTGGGGAGGCATTTTCACACCCCCTGGGGATTCTAAGCATGATGCATCTGCTTTCAGGACACAAATCTGGATGGATGCCCTTCTGGGAGTGAGGCCTGGGAACAAGATTTGGCCCCAGGGCCTCTGGTACTGACCCTCCTGAACACACCAGCTGCCTTATCTGTTCCATGCTTGGCACACACACACAGCTATTCTCAGAAGGAGCCTGATGATTCCTTCACACATAGTCATGTCTACACCCGTGTCCCTGTGCAGTTTGGGCAGCGTGGTCCACACTGTATCCCACACAGCCAAGAAGCACAAGCCTTGCCCTTCCCAGCAGTTCTCACACGGAACGAAGCTAAGCTGTACCATACAGTTACGAAGTCCCCATAGCCTTGCCCCTTGGTAGGTGTGGGGAGGGCCAGCATGTCCTCTGGTGCCTCATCCTCAGATTCCTTTCTTTTCCCTGTCATGGTCACAGAAGACCGGTGGATGATTCAGGACAATGTGACTTCACATTTTCTCGTAATTCATGGACATTAGTAGGCACTGACCAGGACTGCAATAAAAAGTGTGCATGTAAACAGTGCAACCGGGCCTCTTGCACCTGACCCAAAGCCATGACTCTGGTTTGGAGCTACAGCCGCAGAAAGATACTTAAGTTCTAAGAATTGACAGAGGAACAATGTCAAGGCAGTCCTTCCTACCAAGGTATGGATCAAGGTCACTTACAGCACCAAAATGTAAGTCCTACTGTCTGGCTGGCTATATGTACTGTCTCCCCTCTGAGAAGATAGAGGACTCTCCAGTACAGAGTATAGTGGAGTAATTTGAAATGCCTCCTCCATCCACATTCAACTTAGCACAGCTAAACGAGCAGGTGATTCAGAGGGCTGTTATGTGTATGCTGTGATGCATTAAAGAGCTCTTGTGTTCAACATTTTCCTATACAGTGTGGGGTAATATATTTCATTGGAGGGCTTGGATTTTGTAAATGTAGAGATCTTGGGGCCACTATGAATATGTGAACAGGTGCTATCAGTGACTAAGGAGACATTCCTCTTTGCAGCAGAGGTGCCCTTCGGATCATTTGTACTGTGAACCCTTTTGGGGGTGTAACAGCAAGCACAGGCTGATGCTTCAGTCTGATGCTAAGGTCTATCCAACTCATTTTGGATTAAGTCCAAGAAATTTTTATTGAAAAGAGTTATGCTTGCTTCCTTAACTGTCCTAGATATGTGGTGCTTATTCCTTGTACCTTGATAGAAACCAAGCAGTTGGTGGAAAAAGCAGAGAAAACTCATCCTCTCCAGGAAGACCATGGAACTGTGAAAGGTGAGAATCCTTTAAAAGACAATGGACACCAGCAAATGATCAAGAGTGCTCTCTTTTCTCACACCCAAAGAGCAGTGGGATATATATCCCTCTGGAGTTGTGTCGGTAGGGTCTGTCTTAACTCTAGAGACTGGCCTGGGTGCAGGGGTGATGACTGGTTCGCAAATACCCTTTTTTAAGTTGGTTGAGAATAGGAGGATCACTATGAGTCCAAGCTGCATAATGAGACCCTGTCTTAGTTACTCTTCTCTCATGAGACAAAATACCCAGAACCAAAAGTGACGGAAGGAAAGGTTTATTTAGCTCACAGTCAGTGAAGACTTCAGTCCACACTCAGCTGGCTCCAAGGCAGAGTGACACATGGCAGAGAGCAGTCATTCATGGTGCTAACAAAGAGCAAGAGCAAAGAGAGTGGCAGCAGCTCAGGCAGTTAGCCGGCTTTTCTCCCCTCCTTATATTGTAATGCAGTGTATCTTCCCCAGGGCAGTCAAAGCCATAATCCCAGCATTGGATCAAGAATCAATCACAAACTCCAGAAGCCACCCCATGATTGCATGAGGCTTTGGGTGGACAACTAGACGCAAGCCATAACAGACTCTGCGCCAAATACACAAAACAACAGTAACAACAATAACAACAACAACAAGTTATTTCCTCTTGAGTTGCTTTAGTTTACCCTGGTTTAATGGCAGCTTGACATGTTAGGTTGGTAATTATATGCTGACTCAAGTAGAAAAGTTGTATCAGCAGAAACTTGGGGTCCCCAGGACAGCATGGTGAAGGGTTCATTGCACCTCCACTGAGTAATATGAACTCAGGAGGGTGAAGCCCTTAAAACAGCCTGTACAGAGAGGTTGGCTTTTGAAGTTCTCAAGTTAGGAAGATGAAACAGCTGTGGTAAAGATAAGATATACATGGAAACAGTGAAATCTTTTGTAGGGTGGACTTTCTGGTTCCAAATTCAAGTTAGTGAGCATTAGCAATTTGTAAGCATGTCATGGGAGCAAAATCTGTTTTTTTTTTTTTTTTCTCAAATAAAAAATACTGTGGGTAAATGATAGAGTATAAAGAGAACAACTATTTTATATACGCATATTATATGCTCACTTATTTGTCTGAACAACAGTGAGTGATGCCAAGCTGCCTTTCTGACAATGTCTTTGCATTCAGTGCATTTACAATCAGGGAAAGGCAGAGTCTGAATTATGAAGCTTGATGACAGATTGTGGCCCCCTTGGTTGCGGGGATTGGCCTGGGGTCACTGTGGTGAGTTTACTGATGGTCAACTTGTAACACCTAGTGGAACTGAATCAGCATGTTTTGGGGTCTGAAAGGCAGCGTATGAGCAGAGCTGGAGGGCAAGATGGAGCGCTGTTGGGTCTCCTGGAGAAGTGTGTGGCACTGGCTTTCCTGACATAAACCGTTCTCTTTGCTGGAGGAGCTTAGGTCCTCGTCATCATCGAGGATGGCTGCAGTTCTTGGGGAGCTTTGGTCCTGACCTTGAGTGTTGCTTCCTGGCCCCAGTGTTTGGCTCCAGATTCCTCAGCGGGCTAGCATAGGTCCTTCATTCTGCTGGTGCAGACTCTCTAGCTTCCACCACTGATCTTTGGGCATTCCCAGTACAGATCCTTCATACAGACTTGCTTGAGACATTGTTGCAGGCTCTAGGCCTCCAGCTGGACTTATTTGGGACATTGCCACGGGATCCAGGCCCTCAGCTGGATTCTTTGGGTCTCTTGTGCATGGAGAGATCTCCTGTATTCATCTGCATTTGACATTTTGGATGAATATTACAAAATAATGGTATAAATTATGTATCCTGTATTAAACCTATTGTCTTGTAAACCCTGACTAACACAATTGCCTTGAATAATTCCCAGTGGAATGAAGAGGGGCCAGCTCAGGTTTGTTGAAATGAATTTTTTAACTGAATCCAGAAATTAGAATTAGTCCTTCACCTTGCCAGAGAGGGAGAGAGAGAGAGAGAGAGAGAGAGAGAGAGAGAGAGAGAGAGAGAGAGAGAGAGAGAGAGAGAGAGAGAGAGGAAAGAGAAAGGTTCTGGATTAGTCCCTTGAAATAGTCAAGTGAATTTATTCTGTTACAAATAAAGCCCCAAGCTCTTTTTGTGTAAGGGTAAAAGGCATCCTTATACAGGTCCCAGTTTTTTGCAGAAGAACTCCATGGACCCCAAAGAGCAGCCCAGGACCCCAAGATATGTGTGAAGAGCTGTGGTGCTGGTTTCCTCTGGGACCTGGCCATAGGCTCCAACTGAGCCTGCAGAATTGTGCAGGTACCAAGGACACAGAACTTTAATATCACCTTCCCAACACTCCCAGGATGACACAAGGACTGCCTCACATTCTCAGGATCTGCCCACCACTGTACTGCCATGCACCTAGGTTTGTCTCCAGAGGGGAAAAGCTTCATTTTGTTTGCTTGGATAGTGTTTTGGAGCTTTCTGAAAAGGCCAGCACACACGGAGTCTGATTCCACTCAGAAGCCTTGTAAGAGTTACTGGAACAGCGGGCTAATATTTATTTAATAGTCACTGGAGCTTGTGCCCAAGGTCCTCACCTTGAGCTACATCCCTAACTCTTTGTTTTTTAAGTTACTGAGTTGGCCTGGCTGGGCTTGAACTCACGGTCCTTCTCCCTTAGGCTCCCAGGTTGCTCAGCTTACAGCTGTGTATCGTTATTTCTGGCTCAGATTTAACTCTTTAAAAGCTGGCCCTGGTTTCATCGTTCTAGACAGGGTGCACAGTGGGGCATCAAACCAGGGGTCACACTGGCCCACGTAGAGTGACCTGATAGAAGACCTAGGAGAGAATGGGTAGTGGTTACCCTGAGGGCTTTTCTGGTGCTTCTCAATTTGACATGGAGTGACTAATGAAGCCAAGTTTTTAGGGCACCTCCTGTTCTTTAACGAAGTGCATTTTCCTCTGGATACCTCTTAGGCTGCAAAGGCTGGTCAGGGTGCTGTGGGGGTGGTGTTAGAGGCGGAAGTCACGGGATATTGCCATGGGTCACACAAGTCCCAGCAGTGCCGGAGGAGGCTGGAACTGCTTGTTTTGCTCATGGCAGCGCACCAACAGTGTCAAGTGAAGAAACCCGACCTTCGGAGGGTGCTTGATGGCTCCTGTAGCTCTACATGGTTGGCGTTACGGCCGCTGGGAACAAGACCCTTCTCAGAGGCCAAGCATTCTTCACATCTGTGTAAGTATGTGGGGCTGCCTAGGCTGAGGCTTCTGAACCCCACAAGTGGTAACTTGGCTCTGTTCTGGAAACAGAAAGCTCCCTCTGCCGCCCAACTTTCACAACAAAGTAATTCTTTTTTAAAAAAATCCTACTCCCAATAGATAAATAGTAATTACAATCACAATTGCATACAAGTAGTAAATATGGAATTGGCTCTCAAAGCAAGACTTGCAGGAAACTTGCTTTTTCCCAACAAACTGATGAACACAATCCCTAGGGTCGTCTTACTTTTTTTAAGTAACATTTAACATTACCAGGAGCTATTTGTTGTTTAAAAGAACTGATTAGCACAGTTGTTGTGCAACAGTGTGTCCTGGTCCTTGGGTGAAAGCATTAGCCCAGTGCTGTCCTGTCACTATGAAAACTACCTTCACCTTCCGTCACTCTTCCAATGTGGCCTTATTAATAAAGCTCTGTTTTCTCATGTGGGGGAAGGTGACTGACAGGATGTTCTGATTTCTAAAAGGTCTTCTGGTGTTCCAGTGAATCCATCAGGCGACTGAATTGCCGCAGATTGTCCTGCTGAGGCTGAGTAGCTGGAGCAGTCATGCTGTCCTGGTACCTGGGCACTGGAGGAGGAAGATTCCCCTGTTGAAGGTCCTACGGTGAGGTACAGACTAATGCAAGAATGGCAGTGTATGGATTTCTGATGTCTTTTGCTGTGAACTGAGGCACTGTCTTGTGCCATTAAAGATACCCCAAGCCAAGAACTCACAGAAGGGAAATGCGTGCTTCCTGAGGCTCTGGACACGGGTGAGCAGAGGGCCCTAAGTGTCTCTGGCTGGTCAACTTGGATCCCAGAGGAGGTAGAGAGAAGGGTGGGAAGCAGCTCTCTGTTCTGCCATGCAAAACTCTCAAGGACCTCAAATGCCCAGGAGGGTGAGTGAGCCCTGTGCTGCTTAAATGCACCACTTCCTCCTCAGAACAAAAGTGTATCTGTTTCAGATGAAATGCAAGGTGGGACTCTAGGTAAAGCCAGAGTAAACAGCCACATTGATTCAACACCCCATCTCCCCACCTGTCATGTTTCCTCCTCAGCTGCAGAGGACTACTTGTTTATTTACCTGCAGAACTGTTATAATATTTTGCTTTTTGAAGAGCGATTGCAGCCACCTGCCGTACCTCTGGCATTTCCTCCACAACAAAGCACTGCAGAGTCCTGTGTTAGAGCTCATTGTTCTGCTCCACAGCATGAACCAGAAGATGAGTCGAGAAGCCCAGGATCCAAGCAGAAATTATTATTGATTTAATCACATAATCAGCAGCAAACACTTCAGGCTAAGATAGCAAATCCATAATAGCCTGCCCACACGACCACCCTTACAAATTTACCAGCAAACCATGGCGCACACTTAGCAAACACATGGAGCAGGGGTCACCTTCACTCGGAGGCAAAATATTGACATTCCCAAAGCTGAAATATGTTTTGAGTTAAGTGTTATCAATCAGTGATAAGAGCTGCATGTCTGTTAAACATAACTGCATTGGCAGGAGGATTATAGAATGCTTTCTTGCCATAATCTAGAAGCATCTTTCAGACAAAACTCTGCTTGAAATCAATTGTGCACAAGAAGCTGCCTGCTGTGGCCATTCAGCATCTACAAAAGGAGAGAGCCTCTCTCTGTGATCTCTCCCCAGAACCCGTTTATCTAATGAGACCAGGGCTTTAATTTCTTTTCACATCAAACATAGGATCAATGCTCCAGATTCAACAATGTCTGTGAGTGGGCCACGGAGCTGCCTCCTTGGTGGAGGTTGACCCTGCTGAGGCTGCCCCACAGTCCTCTTCTGTCCCAGGTAGCTGCTCTGGCTCCTGTGAATCCTGCAGAGAAGCCTGGGGTGGCCAGACCTCCAGGGCAGGCAGAGAGGCTGTCACACAGTCCTGTTTTGTGAGGAAGCTGGCAAGAGTCAATGTTTCTCTCCATTCCAGGAAGAAAATCCGCATTAACAATCTTCAAAAGTTAACCACCCCAGAAGAGCTGTTAATTCCAGATGGGGGCTGAGGGATAACCTTAATTAAAAGTTTAGGTTGTCTGGAGTTATCAGGGACTTAAACACCAGGTTTCTGAGGAGGACCATTTCCCCAGAAGGAAAGCAGGAAACTAAAACCACCGAGTCCATCAGAGGGTATCAGCATCTATGTTATCAGTTCAGCAGAGGGTTTGATGGCACCAGGGGGAGGAGGTAGAGGGGGATACCTGATGGATTGCAGAAGTATTTCTTGATGCCATCCTTGGGCTTAAGATCACCCTGGCCCATGAAGGTGTCTCTGAGCATTTCCTGTCTTTGTGTTGAAATAGGAACGAAGATTGGCCACCTGAGAGGTGGGCTGAGAGGGGCAGTGTGACACAAGGGTGTCTGTCAACACCCCTATCTTCCATTGTTGCATGTAGGCTGATTGTACCTGCTCCCTATATCTCCCCACCAATAGGTACATGGCGACATGGGCTCTGGAATGGCCCTAAGGTCACTTCTGACCTTCATGACTACATCATTGTGTTGTGTCTCTAGCTGGAGAAAAGAGGGCACATGCATCAGGGGCATCTACAGAAAATGTGTGGAGGCAGTGTGGTCAAGGTCAAGGGCCTCAGGTCTCTAGGCTGCAAGTCCTTAGGCCAGAGGTTCTCAGGATCATAGGCATTAGACAATGGGCTCCTAGGTTCATGTTCTATCCAACTACAATCGATATATCTTAATGCTAAGGTTCCTTCAGTCCTCTGATATGGAGAAGTACAGTTATTTAGTGGGAGTGAAATGAATACCATGAAGACAGACTTAGCTATGCTGAGTGGGTCTGATTCTCTTTAACCCTTGTCTCTTCCAGAAAGTTCTCCTTCATGGATGCAATAAACCACTTCTTTTCATGCAGAAGAATCCAGTGGATTCTGCCCAAAGCAGTGGGCAAGAGAGGTCTCTCCTCTCCCGGGCATGTCTTTCTTGCTCCCCTCTTGACTTCGAGGCTATAGACCACTGCCTATGTGGACAACTGTAGGCTGAAAAGTGCAGACCTAGGAGCCACACAGTGTGCAAGCAGAAGAGGAGACACAGATAAAAGCAGAAAGGGAAACAAAGCAGGATCCACTGACTATCATTGGGCACTTCCGTGGATAATGCGCATTCCTACAGCTGGAGGCTGCTGACCCCACCTGTCTCTGTTCCTGGAAGTTACATAGACTTCTATGGGCAGCGTGGGCTGGGCTATAGCTCTCAGGCCTTTCTGACTCAGTTACTCCCTTACTTTACTTTTTATGTCCATGATCAAACAGCCTCAGCCAAGCAGACCCTGGCTAGTGGCCCACATCTCTTCTCCCAAGGAGCTGTGCTTGGGCTTGGGGACCAGCCACACATGTACTGTGCAAGCTGACCAGCTTCATTATCTTCCCTCTTGCCTACAGTTGACACTGCTTCCATTTAAGCTGCTCATACACGTGCCGTTGACACTATTCTCAAAGCTTGAAAAATGCATAAAAGCACAGAAATGTATAGCAAGTATGCACAACTGTAGGGGTTCAATAGAAAACACCGACGTGAGTCCCCTTGAGCTGTGATTTAGGGCCCCTTTCTATTCCCTCCTGGAAATCGGAGCACTTCAAGATTAGAAGTGAGGACCTTACCTGCTTTGGTCATGGCACCAGAATTCCACTTCCAACACAAAGATGATGTATGCGGACAAACATGTCAAGAAAAGCCCATTTGCAAATAAGTGCTTATCTGTTGAGCGGACTGAGGGGAGGGGCACTGGCCATTCCTCATGGGATCTCCTCTGCCCACAGTGTACAAATTACCTCTCTCTGGGCTCCCTTTTCCCCATGCTGGACCTTTGGTTCTGTCCACCCCTGACGTTCATGTGAAGTTGTTGTCAAGTCCTGATGCCTCTGTAGTCATGAGGTTTTGGGGTGCTGCTGCTCAGCTGCATGCTTCCAGCACACCCTTTCCTCAGCAGCCCCGCCCTGGACTTACTCTCCTTTGCCTGCTACTTGAATGATTTTCTCCCACCCTCTCTTTGAGTTTAATCTGCTTGGTAATGGGGCTGAGTCTTCCTCAGTTTTGTATTTCCTCCCCTTCTGCACCCTAAGGCTGGGCGCTAGATCCAGAGATGGACTCAGATGACATTAAATTAGATCTTCAGTGAAAAGTGCAAGCACAGTAAGAAACTGAACTTGAGTGTCTTCTTCTGTAGTGTTTCACATCAGCAGAGCTTTCTGCTGCCAGGGTATGAGCATTTGCTCACTTGGGTCCATGCTTAGTGCAGCAGAACGTGTAGCAAGGATGGACTGAGGTCACCCAAAGTTCGGAGAGCCTCTATCAGATCCAGGGCTTCAGGATGTCACTTTCACTAAGGCTCAAAAATACTGAAGTCTGTTAACAAACTTTGATAGTTTGGAAAATGGTTTCTCGACTGAAACAGTTCAGTAATACAAATGTTCTGAAGACAAGTCAAGCTTTTTCGTGCACTGGGCTGCCGGGTTGGCTTACAGACTGTCTTCTTGATCAGCAACATACTGGTCCCTTGCATGCTGAAAGAGGGCAAGCGTGCTTTCCATTTCCTGAGAGGGCTGAGTGTGTAGGCTCCCAGAAGTGGGAAAGTACCTTTTGCCATCACCACTTGCTCAAGACAGAGAAAAGAAAATGAGTAAGGGTTCAAGGAAATTGGAGAAAGACACACACACACACACACACACACACACACACACACACACACGCACACACACACAGCCAAAGAGAAAAATATATTCCTTTACTGAACAGCTAAGAAGAAAGAAAGAAGAAAGGAAAAGTGTGGCCCCCAGCTCTGTGTTTATGAGAACATCTGTCTGGGGTGTGGACAGCTGCCGATGCATCACGGAAGGTTTTTTACTACTTGAAATTTGTTTCAGCAAATGGATTTACTTCCATGAATCATTTCCTCCTACCAAACAAGAATAGGAAGTTAGGCTCATAAACAATTTTGCTTTATTGCGAATTACTTTTATTCATAGATTATGTATGTGTTACATATGCTTATAGATATTGTAGAAGATGGAACTACATTTTCATGAAATATCAAATTACCCACCAACAAAATAAAATCCATTTCATCTGACTTCAACCTGCCCAGCCTCTTTATAACGTCTTCACTGCTTAATTCATCATGACCGCTCTGGAAATAGAGACTAGAAACATTAATATGAGAGTGTTGCTCTTTGTGTTCAAAGTTTTCTTTAAAACAAAATTATGTTAATAGCATCATTTCTTCCAGCCATTTAAATGCCCTGTGTACCAGGGAAACAGAAAGACTCAATTCATTAGAAATAAATTATTAACTTAAATTTTCAAAGGAAAGGCTTAAAAAAATGTTCACCAAATGTACAGAGAGGCGCAGCAGCACAAAGCTTCCTGCCCTTGTTTGTGTATTATTACAGCGATTATAACTAATTGATGCACTAGCAGTTAATTAGTAGCCTGGATTCCCCAAAATGTTTTGTAGGACAATTATGCTGTGCTGCTTTCAAAAGACTCAACATTGGAGAGCGATATTTGGCTACCTCTGCTTTGTGGTCCTGTTGCCGCCCAGCTATGCCTCATCGGTTCCGAGGAGAAGAAGGTAAGCAAAAAGCATCAAAAGGCGCTGCAATTGTTGTGTTTCACACTCCTTCATTTTCTTTGCCCAAATAAAAATCCATGTATGCTTTCTGCTTATTTAATGGTGGGGAAAAGATTTGAAGAGCAGATACAAAAGAACAACAGAACAACAAAGCACTGAGCACTGGCGCTGGTCTGTGCTTTTGACATCATAGCTTTTAATGTCCCTAGAGCATGGAGCCAGGAACTCTAACAGCAAACCCAAAAAGTGTGATGGAAGCTGATGTGTTTATGTTTATACATCCTATTTATGCACTCACCCTGCAGGATTGGTACCTTTTTCTGGACATAAGAAAGGTATTTGGGCTATCATTTTCTAAAGGATTTTCTAATTCATTCCATTCCAGCTTTGATTTCTTATTTTCGTATTATTTATAGATAATCTCTAATTAGCCCTTCTGATCCCTGTCTTAGGTCAAGAGCATTTCTGAGGTATACTGAGGGCTCTTGATGCCCTAGATCCAGTTTTAGATAAATATAATCTCTTCTACTCTTTTTAGACTATTTCTTGGAATAATAAAAACATGATATACATGGGTCACTATGTCAATGGTCAGACTTACCCCAGAGCAATGTGTTGTGTAGGTTGCCCTCACTATTTGGTTCTGGGCTTAGTGTGAACACAAAGGGTTTCAGAGATAACAAGCCAAGACCTCCGAGATTGCAGGTGATAGGTGCATGCATCCTTGCACACACTGGCACATGGTCACCCTGGGCACACTCCTTGCTTGTGTTGCCAGTGGCACTCTTGACTACCTGGGTCTCCAGGTGGAGGTATCTGTCTCTTTCTAGGGCTCAGTTTCCCTGAACAGCCAGACATGAGTCACTTCCAGAAGAGTGAGCTTTAGGACGTGTGTATCTAGGGCCTTCAGATCTGGAGTTTTACGTGATGTAAAAATAGGAGGTCTTGATGAATTGGATGAAATAAGAGTCTCTTCCAGACTCTTGTATTTTGGCACCTGATAAATATGGGTGTGTAATATTATCTATGAATTGGTGTTTCAACTGCTATTTATAGGTCCTTGGAATCTGTAGAACTGTTCAAAGAGTTTACTCCTCTGAACCTCAGAAACCTACATGTAGGGATCATAATTCTGTGCTACCCATGAGATGTGAAATTCCTAAGGGTGAAGGGGGTCACTACTGAGGGTCCTGACTGACTGACAGAACCAGAACTTCCATCTGTGTGCTCTTGCTACTTGTGTTCACCGCTTATTGCTTCAGTACTTTGAGATTAGGCAGAATTCTACATCAAGAATTTAGTGATAGCCAATGCTTTAGGAATTTAGTGATAGCCAATGCATGTCACTATATGTTGTGTATGTGTATTGTGTCTGCTGACTAGAACTACGTGAAAATCTCAGCTTCTTTCATTTTAAAATGAATATGTTCTACTATGCATATATAACAGTTTCTTTATTTATGTAGTCCCTTTCTTATCCTGGGACACAATACCTGAAACCCATAGCTTCAAAGAGGAGAGCTTGATTTTGGCTCATTTTTGTTCTTAGAGGTTTCAATCCAGAGTTGGCTGGCTTCAGGGCAGGAAGAAGGATGGAAGGGGCCAGGTGAAGCAGAGCTGCCTGCTCATGGTGGCTGCAAAGCAGGGACCCATGAGAGGAGCAGGGGAGGATGATGCACCCATCCAGGTCATGTGCCCAGTGATTGCTTCTTCTGACCAGTGCCCCTTCCTAATGCTGCATTTAGCCGTAACATCCCCATGATTAAATTGCTTCTTGAAGCACCTGCCTATGCACACATAGGACTTAGGGGAGTATCTAAGTCTAAACTGCAACATTCACTCTTGTACTGGTGCATATTTGGTTTGATTGCTTACCTTGGCTTCTGTGAGTAGGGTTGCAGTTAAGGATAAAAAAGTCTTCAATGCACTGGTTTCATTTCCTTTGACTGTATATCTAGTAGTGAGATTGGCGGATTGTATTGTAGCTCCATATTTCAACTTTTTGAGGCAATTTGACACTGTTTTCCATTACGATTATGCTAATTAACATTTCCACCAATACTGCACAAAATTTGCCGTTTTTCTACATCTTTGCTAACATTTGTTGTCTTCCTTTCGATAATAGCTATCCTAGCATGTGTGAGGTGAAATCTCATAGTTCTGATTTGTATTTCTCTGATGATTAGCAATGTTGAGAATTTTTTCATGTCCCTGTTGGCCACTTGTATGCCTTCTTTGGAGAGCTATTCACTCAAGTCTTTTTCCTACTTTACAAGTTGGGCTACCTATTTTCTTGTTAGTGATTCATTTGTGCTCTTTATACACTTTGGATGTTAACACCTTATCAGCTATCTAGCTTGCAAATATTTTTTCCCCATTTGGGAGGGTGCCTCTTCACTTCATTGATCATTGACTTTACTCTGCCGAAGATTTTTATTTTATACAATTCCATTTCTATTTTGGCTTTTGTTGCTTGTGTCATATCAATCAAAAGGGTCCTATAAAAATCATTGCTTAGACCAGTGTCATGAAACTTTTCCTCTAGTACTTTTTCAGCTTCACTCTTTATGTGTAAGTATTTAATTCGGAAGAATTTTTTAAAGAAACATATTTTTCTTAATATAAATGTCCAGTTTTTCTGACATCATTTACTCAAGAGACTCCCCTTTCACCATAGTCTGCCTTTGACACCTTGTCCAAGATCAGCCAATCATAGCTGTGTAGAACTATTTTTGGATTCTTTATTCTATTATGTTTGTTGCCTATTTCATCTGTTTTGATTAGTGTTGTTCCATACTCTTTTCAAATCAGCCAGTGTGATGACACCAACTTTGTTTTTTCTCAAGATGGCTTCAGTTATTCAAGATCTTTTGTGGTTTTACATAAGTTTTTATATAAGTTCTAAGAGAACTGGATTTTTGGTAGCAACTGTATTGAATCTGTAGTTCAATTTAGGTTTCATGGATATTTAACAATATTAACTTGTCCAATCCATGAATACAGGGTATCATTTCATTAATTTATGTCTTCTTTAGTTACTTTTGTCAGTGTCTTATAGTTTTCGCTCTGCATACTTTGCATGCTCTTGAATGAACTCATGCATAAGTATTCCACATTTTATTTTATTGATGCTATTATAAATGGGCTTGTTTTCTTGATTTTTTTTCTTAGACAGTGTGCAGAAATGTCAATGATATTTATTGATTTTATGTCCTATAATTTCATTGAGCAAGATTTTCCTGAGAGTCTTTATATTTATACAAGGAGGACATCTTGTCATTTAACAACATGGGTGAACCTGCAGGTCCTTATGCGAAGTGAAATAATCTGGACACTAAAGGCTACAATGTTGCATGCCCTCACTAGTACATGGAGGCTGAATAAACTGAGCCCAGAAACAATAGGCTAGTTGTAGTCAGGAACTGTATACAAAAGATTTGGGAAGATGTTGATCAAAGAGTTAGATATTTAAAGTATATGGAATAATATTGAGATGTATTGCGCAGCAAGGTGACTCTACTTAGTAACAATACGCGATGTACATGTACTCTCTTATTAGAGAGTAATCTTACATTTTCTCATTCCAAAAACATGGTAAGTGTGAGAGGTGTGGGATATGTTAATTAGCTTGACTCCTACAGTGTTTACCTACATGCAATATCACAGGGTACTCTATAACTATAACCAACATTTGTTAATTATTTCATAGAGATGGGGGAGGGAAAAGGAAGAAAAGGAAAAGAAAAACGTGGAAAAAGAAGGAAAAAATGGAGATAAAGGTTTTGTAAGTAAGTAGTGGAAGGGTGATGAGGGAGGGTAGGGGAATGAGAGAAACACAAATTCCTATGATGAATGTGATCATTATGTATATCTAAAATGCACAAATGAACACAATTTTAAGAAGAAATCTTGAGGGAAAGGCAGATGCCTGTGCTCAATGTATCCAGGAACAAGAGATGGTGGTTATGGGGCCAAGGCTAAACAGGACCCCGTGAGCCATAAGCATGTGTTGCATCCCAGCAACAACTCTTCCCCCCATAGGAAGAATGTTCACCTGTTTGCCCCTTGCTCAGATTGTCATTTCCTCCTAGTCAGATCAGCTGATGCAGTGGATGCCCTTGTGGCCACCTTGTATCCACTCACTTATCCTGTCAGACAAGTCCCACTGAGGATCAGGTGTCGCTTTCCCTATGATGAGCTGTCCCATGCCTGAAGATGCTGCTCTGCCTGGCTCACAGTCATAATTGGTAAGTGCTTTATTCTTGCCTACTTGAGGTAGGTAGATCTTTATCTTTCTCATGTGCCTACCTGAGCAAGGTGTGTCTGCAGCTTCTCTTCACCTGTCTATCTAAGCTAACTCTGCCTGAAGCTCCATCCTTTTGCTTGGTGGACACCACTTATCTAATCTCACTGGGTGACTTCTCTGCTTCCAGATGGCCATGACTGCACGGATGTACTCTCTTGGCCTAGGTGCCCGTGGAATCCTGTGATGTTATGCTGAGCATTGCTTGAAAAAACACCTCTGCCGCGTTCATGTGGGGGCTTCCGTTTAACTGGGCCAGGATTAGGCCACTGTGATGGCACCTCTCACAGCACTGTGAAGTTGGGTCATGGGAAGGTGTTCTCAACAAGAAAAGAACAGATTCTGCTGGAAATGTACCTACTGAGATAATTCAGTTTCATCTGTAAAAAGGGCTCTATTCAGAAATCGTCAGTGATATGATACAGCTAATTAAGGCATGCATGGTGTTAGCAGTTTCATTAGAGGGGATAATATTGCACAAGAAAAATAAGAAATCATTATGATGGATGTCCCAACATTACATTACATGTTAATGAAGTGTAAATGATCTAATTATTTTTGAAAGAATACAGATTCGATTAAACTGTCGGAATTAAATTGGAAAGGACAGCCTATTGTACTTTTTATGTACAGACAAGTTAACGTTAATTAGGCACAATCTACAGGAACAAATGAGGCACGACCCTCGGTGAACAATCATGGATCCCTTGCTCAAGGCAGGTTTCATAAAGAATTATATTAGGGAAAAATTGTAAGTCAATTAAATACAGTGCTGTAGCAGTGGGAAGGAAAATGAGGGAAATCTCAGTTCCCTCCCTTTCCATTTAACTGGGTTTATAGCAGAATCATTCTGCCCATTGGGTTCCATCACTAATTTCATAAATTCTGGTTCTGCTGGTCTGAGGCAGTGACTGATTCTCATTGTAGGCCCCTGAAATGGTTTCCAGAGGCAGGATTCTTTGCTCAGCAGTGTAGTCCTGGAGGGACAGGCCAGGAGAGAGGTCTCCTCTGCTGGTGGCCCCACTGAGTCTGAATGCAAGGTGCATGGGAATGTGGTGGCCACTGCTGTGAGGTTGGGAGTATTTCTCTCTGGAGCCAGGACTGACTGAGATGAGTCAAATGTGTGGATTTTACCTGTATTACTTGTTGCAGCCAAGTAATGGCTTTTGGAGCCAAAAGCTATTATCAATCAATCCATATCAATACTCAGTATGAACCTATCTTTTTTCTCATTTGAAAAGATAATTGTAAACATTTTCTATTCAGCTTAATATTACTTTTTGTGTTTATAGAATCGAAATCTGAAATTAGGCAAATCTTTTTTTCTTAAGGGATTATGAAACTGTTAGAAGCCAGAAAGAGCCAAGGTGTCATAACAGGTTTTGGGCCCCAGTAGACTAGAATGTGCTAGTCTGCATGTGGGACATTCTCGGTGCACAGCGATGTCACAGTGGCCATTTGTCACAGCAGTTGCCCTGGCACCGTTGTAGAGTGACAAGACTTCCCAGATGCCAGGTTCTTTGGGCCTTTTCCATCTCAGGGCCGACACTGATGAGTTTACTGCAAAGCTCTGTGCAAGAAAGCCTTCACATTTCTATGATGAAGCTGAGTACCTGACAAATTATGTTCTTGTGTGACCATGGGATGCTCTTCTTCACTAAAACCAAACTTACAAACATATGATTAAAACCCCACATGTGGTAGGAGGTGATTATTTACCAAGCATGACTGATATATCAAGGGATTCATTGCTGGGATTAGTTTATTCTCTGGATTAATTAAAAATAAGATACAGTGGACATTATATTCCAAGAGTAGACTTATTTCATAGAAGAAGGCCAAATGCATGCTACTCCCCCACCTCTGGTTCTCAGGAAGTTTCACTGGGGGGAAATGGGAAGGGGGCCACAATCCTTTGGTGTGTAGGAGCAAGAATATTTCTTTTTACACTCAGCTCCAAAACTTTAGGGTAATTATTAATAATTAGAATTGAGAGAAAAAAATCACACCAAGTGAGTTATTCAGTGTAATTTGTGGTTAACAATAGCTTTCTTTTTGAAACCTCAGGAGTCGGAACAAGGGAGTCGCACGGCCTTTTTGTTTTAATTTCTGGCAGTCAAAGGGATCAAGACTTAGAAAAACCATATAGAGAGAACCACATGCTTGAGCATTACCAGAAATTAAGAAAGCACACACATCAACAACAACAAAAAGCAATTTGTAAAATGCATGGAATTTGGATTTAAAATATATTTGGATTCTAATCAAATGGAATGCTCACAAAAGGTGCTCACAGCATGCTAGGCTTTTTGTTTTTAAAATTTTTGGTATATGCAAATAAAACTCCATCCAGAAGAATATTCCCTAGGAAAAAAGCTTCCATGACTGTGGAACCTTTAGACCGTGGAGCACACTGATGGCCCATGGGCAGCAAGGGACCACCTTCAGATATCTGTTTTTGACTTCCATATTATAGGATGATTCCTGGGTACCTGGTGGTTGCAACCAGAAAGAAGGTGGTGATTGAGGGCACCAGGTGCCTGAGGTAGACAGGTAGCCTCAGGAAGGTAGCCTGAGGTAGCCAGTGATGTCTCCACAGAGCAGAACCTCAGGTGCCAACACCTTGTGGGGTGATTTGTTTTTGAAACTCATTGGCAGGATGTGATGGAGCACTGTGCTTTTCACCCATTTTTGACTTTTTAGAATCAGAGAAGCCTTTGCCATGTGCTCCACAGTCATGGAGCCCAAGGGCTTTGGTGGATGCTGGTGTGGATCCAGGAGTAGAACAGCCACGGGCAGTGGGTTGTAAGGTGCTAGGAAGCCTATCCTCACAAGTACATACTGTGGGGCAGCTCTCAATTTTAGGGAAAATCCTACAAAGAAACCAGCATGTTGTAGACAAGGATAGGGGGCAGAGTGGGGAAAGAGGGAGCCTGGTGTATCCCTAGGTCCAGGGAGTGTTTCTAGCATGAGGATTTAGCCTGATTACTGAACTGAAAAGAGTGAGATCCCCTTTGGTGGGCAGAGGTGGCTTGCCAAGGACAAGGACACAGCCAAAGGAGTGATGCTCAGTGTTCCATAAAAGTCACGATACACTTGAGGCCAGTGGCAGGGTGGGAGCACCTCAGGATCCTCTCACCTGAGGTCAGAGTCAAGTTAGGCCTTCAGCAGGCTCTCGGTTTTAGATATGGGAGGTTAGAGGGCAGCAGGGCTGGAGACCCAGGCAGGACAGGACACATGGTTTTTCTGCACCAGGCTTTTGCCGCGTGTCCTCTGGGTGCTGCAGCCACCTCGTGAGAGCTTCCAGTCCCATGTGCAGCTCTTGTTCTTTGAGAATTATACCTTGAAAAGGAAATTCCTTGCTTAGGAATATATGTGTAAACTATAAACAATATTTAAAGTCAGCATTGCTTGAGAAGGAGAATATTTAAAGACCAAATGCTTTAAAGCAGGAAGCATCTTGATGGTAGTCACCTTTGCTAGTATAGAGAGCACAATTATATACTGATAAATGAATAACATGATAGACATGTTATTCATTTTGCTTTATAGTACAGGGTAATACTAATGGGAAGCCCTTGAAAACAGCTACCAAGCTGGCAAAATCCAGGCAATACAACAGTGTATGCTAGGATATATAATCTGTGTAGTAAAGTGTAAAATATAGTATTTTACCAGCAGCTAATAATGCATTAACAATTATCCCCTTGTTCCTCCCAGTGGATTCATAGTATAATCAATTTCAGGTAATATTTATGAGGCTCATAGCCTGTATATCAAAGACTCAACTAGGTTTTGCAAATTTCTCACAGAGGAGAAAAATATACTATTCTATTTTATAATCTTCAAAGTGATAAATTATTCTGTTTAAGTTTCAAAGGCAGTGCAGGTGTTGGATATAAGAAACATATCACTGCATTTTTACCTTAGGTACTATTTGACTCCATTTATTGGGATCCAGATCCTTTATTACAAGCACTATTGAGTCAGGCAGGGCCTGCTGTATAATACTCAGAGGAACGTGGCTAATGTCAGTGTTACTAACACGGTCACTCAGAGACTAATTGTAGAACACAGTTAGGAGGTCAGACATATTGTGCAGTAGTGCTACGTGATGAAAGATTAATAATGGCAAAAAAGAGAAGATTTGTGACTGCCAAACATCCCAACCATGTTGCCAGAAGCACTCTGCAGGCAAAGGAGGCTGGCCAGTCCAAGATGGCTTACCAGAGAAATGAGAATTTGTTACTATGTTTTTCCTTAGCATATGGACATGCTTTTGTGCTCAGTTTAAATTGATTTTTCAATTTGATCTCAAGCCAGACTACATGTGACCTGATGAAACTGCGGCCTTCTGGAGCCCAGACCTTAATCTCTTGTCTGAAATCGTTAGCGAGTCTACGTCTCACGCGTGGGAGCGGTGTGGGCCTGTGGCCCACCCTGACCACACTCTAAATGAACCAATTAGGTATCTTCAGTAGTGTACCGTAGTGTCAAGGGGTAGAACGGCAATGTTCTTGTCCATGAATCCCAGCCACAGGGGTCCTGGCTGGGGGAGGGGGCTTCCATTTGTGACCCAGTTCTCCAGGGAGTACTGTACCGCTGAGACAGAGCCTGCAGCTCTGTGTGCAGATTATGCTAAGGAAGGAGCAACACAGGGGCTGGCAGTTGGCAGGCAGGTGCCGCTATGCGGCTTGCATGTGCCCCCAAGCGGGTGCCCTGGAGATGTGGTGCTAGTGTTTCAGGAGGGTTGTGGCTGTGGCCCGCAGCCTCTGCCAACACATCAAGGAGAAGAAGCCTTCCAAGCGGAGGTGCTTTTGTGAGTCATCATGAGGATCTTACTCTTCTTGAGTTCAGCTGTTTAAAGGTTATCATGTGCCCTTTTTCTTTCTATTGCCTCAATGTAGTAAAAGGAGAGAAGACCCAGTGAAGGCAGAGGAGCCTCTGGAGGACACTGCACCCTGTCTGGTCTGGCGAGGGTACTCAGGGACATTGATGGAGACTGCTGGACATGAAGACATGCTGAAGACCCTGGACTCCACAGGAATGGCATACAGGTGGCCTATTCCACTTAGAAGCATGCAACCCTGTGATACTGAGAAGCAGAAATCCAAATGTCATCTGTGGGCACAGCAGTCATTCTTAACTCTAAGGAATGAAAGTCCAGGCAGTGAGGACACCAAGATACAGAGGTACAACTGCTGTGTGAGGCCAGCACAGCTGTCCCTGGCAAAGAAACCAGGCTGCCAGGAGTGTGGGGCAACGGGAAGTATGGGTAGGGGCTGGTGCTGGTATAGGGCTGGACTACAATGAGCTTGAGGCTCATGGAGAGCAAGGTTGACAGCACACACCAAGTCATGCTGGCAGGAGGTGGCTGTTGATGGTCAGCTAGAGAGGTGCTGTTCCCCAGGTCACTAGCAGCCTTGAGCTGATTTTGAGAAAGACAAAGCAGCTCACACACCCTGGTTCCATACGGGTACCTCTGAGTCTATAGCACAGATGCAGTCCTTAACCTTGTGTTATTTCTCTGCAAACATTTGTTTTAAAAAGGAGGTAGTCAGAGTTTATGAAAATAAACAATAAAATGGAAGAAATAATAGGAAAAATGGCAAACAAGAGCACTCATCAGAGTGTTAGCGGATCAGATAGAAATAATGGCCAAAAATATTTGAACAGGTAAGAAAACACAATCCAGCTTCCTGAATAAGCACTTCCATAAACGGGGAGGTCAAAGGAGATGTGGCAGATCTGAGAGCACGCAGATGAGATGGAGATGAGGGGATGGCAGAGACCACATCTGCCTGGGTTATGAGGCCATGATATAGGATGGAGGGACAGCTTGGACTAGAGAAAGGGTGGCTAGGCCACTGAAGAAGGCCACAGGAATGAGTGTGGGCAAGACAGAGTACTCCTAAAATCCTGGAAAGGACAAGGGCAGAAATCAGGAGAATGACCAGAATGAAAATAAGTGAACACAGGTTAAGAAAGCATACCCATTTTTTGCAGTAGCACAACTCAATATTTACATATTGGAAGCAGCCTGTATATCAGCAGATAAATATATAAGAAAATATGGTATTCATACAGTGTGGTGTGCTACTATGCTATAATAAAATATAAACCAGGCATTTATAGGAAAATGGAGGGGCCTTGAATCCATGATGTTAAGTAAAATAAATCAGACATAGAAACTTAAAAATTGCATGGTAAACTCAAAGTATATGTAAGATTAAGAGCAAAATAGAAAGTAGACAACAGGAAATAGGGAAATAAATCTTCAGCAGATGGGAAGGGGATTATGAGAGGCACTAGGAAGAAGTGTGTCATAAACCAACTACCCACAATGAGTATACTCAAGATCTATTGCAAATGTGCTAATGAAAATCAAAATAAGAAGGCACTATTGATATGAGATATAGGAAATAAAGTATAAGGTATTCATAAACACATTTTAAAAAGAAAAAGTGTAATTCAAAAACTCTTCATAAGAATAAAAAGAACACTTGAGATTTTAGCATCAAATGATAAAGAATAACCAAACCAGAAATAAATTGTAACAATGCTCTTGCACTCAAAAGACAAAGAAATAATGCTAGAATCTCCAGGTAAGAAATATACAAACCCAACAAAAAAAACCAAATAATTCTCCCAAATCCACAAAAAACTTGTTGGAAAAAATCTGATTAATTTCAAACATCCTCCAAAGTCTACACTGGGCTTTGAACAACGACTACTATGTTTTGGGAGAAAAAAAAAGCGTGAACTATTTATTTTGGAAAAATATTTTTTACGTATAAAAGCAATAGCTTTTGTATTTGCAGTGACTCAGTGACTGTAGTCCTCCTGATCTACTTTAAAGATAGCTGTGATAAATTCTGGTCAAGCAAGACAAGTGAAGAAGCTATAGCACCAGACAGGCAGAGAACACTGAACTCATTTGCCAGGAAGATTAAGAAAGACAAGGGAATAATAGACAGGGAGCACTTTATATGTGGAAATCATCTGGTAAAATTTGGGAGTAGTAGGGGAAGGAGAGGATGAGAAGCAGTGCCAGTATCTTGATTGCACAATATTTTATAGTGTAGAAAATGAAATCAACAAGTAACAAAAGCATAAGTATATTTAAATATATCATAGTCTGTGGAACTGATGCTCCCACAAACTCAGCAGTATCCAGCTTGCATGCATGTACATGGAAGCTATATTTCCAGGCAATGAATTAAACACTAAGAAAAGCAGTATAATCAGCTGAAATTGAGTGATGATGTGTTGGGAGAGAAATTCCAAAGTAGAAGTGCCCTAATTGCATCCTTACTTAGTGTGTGAGTCAATAAAATTTTTCTAAAAGGAATATTTAGTATGCTATATAAGCTTTTGTTATCAAAGCAATAGCTAAAAGAAAATATGATCTTTCTGCCTTAAGAAACATGCACAGAAACAAATAAAAATGGAATCTACAGTGAAAGAAAAAGACTAGTAAAGGAAAAGGAAGTCACAAAATGGGACGGAGGAGTTCAGATTATGTATAACTTTATACCCATATTTGGAAATGGACTAAGCGAAGTTGTTGGAAGGAAGGCTCTTTTTTTAAAAAAATCACAGTACAAAATCTGGTTATAAGGTTGTACTCACCTAGAGCAAAAATGGCTTGAAATTTTTGAAATAAGTGAGATGACAAAATCTATCTGATAAATAGACAAAAGACAAGAACAGAAAAGGGAATGTGTAATTGCACACAAAGCTGATTTCAAAGGGATTAAAGAGGACAAAGAAAGACATGTTATAATAATTTTTTTTTCTCTTCAGAACCGGTGATTGAACTCAGGCCCTTGAGCTTGCCAGGCAAGTGCTTATTTTACTGAGCTATCTCCCCAGCCTCATATTACTGTAATAGATAGGCCTTCTAATATATGATTTTATGTCTTATAATATTCACCAACATTCAGAAAATTAGAATGAGGATAAATATGGAGGAATTATTTCTAGGTTCTCAGCCTCATGTGGAGCAAGATAATAGAAATAACACATAAGCATAGAGGATGAGAATACAGACATTCAGTAGATAGCCTGATACCTAGGTAACACTAGAAGCTGAACAAGGGGGAGACAACTTTTCTATGCAGGCAGTGACTAGAGTGTTGTATACAGAAAAATTCACTAAAGAAGAATATACTCTCTAAGAATAATGCATTAAACTCAGCAACCAAGCTCAAAAGCATAAAACAAATGAACACACTGAACTCTTGCTCTCTGAAAACTTTAAAAATAAAACAATTCAAATAAAAAAGGAATAAAAATGAAAACTTTAGAACCTCTCAGAAATAAAATCATGATGTTTTAAACTTATGATAAGCTATAGCTCAAGAAATCGTCCATGGAAAACATGTAACTTAATTATTTCATTCTACTGAGTAAAGATGAATAAAATAAATCAATACGTGAAATAGCACATAAAAATAGCAAGACTTAGGATAGCAGAAGAAAAGAATAGAAGACAACAGTAGAAATCAGTAAATTTTAGAGAAAATACCAAGGAAAAAGATAAAAGTCATTCTTTTGGAGGTAAAATTTAAAAAGTAGAATACAGACCCATTATAGTCTCCTTTCACTCTTAACAGTGTCTGTCTGGTAAGCCACACACAGTCACAAAGAAACATTCCATGTCACTTCTGAGAGTTTTCTGGAAAGCATGAATCATCAACCCCTACTCTAGCAGATAAGGGAAGTATCTGGAGACAGATTAGAGCAAAAGCCCGCAGGAAGGGAGCAAATACACCCATGTTGCTTTCCTGGCAAGTTCTCAAATGACTTGTAGGAGTCACCCCAATGCTTCTCAAAGTATGTCTTAGTGTGGGTGGAAGGGCAAATCCTAAACTTTGGTGGGTCAGACTTGGAAGGCAAAACCAAGCAAGAGAGGTAGAAAAAAGAGAAGTAAAGAACAAATTTCACTTATAAAAAAAGCAACAAACATACTCAGCAAGGTATCAGGAAATATGGTGACATATTAGAAAAATATGTATTTCAGAAATACAAAAGTCAACAGTGAGAGATTCACGGCTGGCAAGATAGTTCAGAGGATGAAAGTGCTTGCTTGGGCAAGCTTAGGCAAGCTTAGGGACCGAGGTTTGATCCCCAGTACCACATGCCACTCCAGGCCTGTCCCTAGGGCTGGCTAAACTGGCCAGAGTCTGGGCATAGCGGCACATGCCGTAATCTGAGCGCTGGGGAGGCTGAAAGCAGGAGGATCACCATAAATCCAAGCTGTGTGATGTGATCCTGTAACAACCAAATACATAAAAAAAAAGAGGGAGAGTTACAAATTAAGAAATTTGTTAGCAGTGTTCTCTACATTAAAAAAAAAAAAAGCTTTGTAGGGCTTGGAATATAGCTCAGTAGCATAATGCCTGCTTAGCAAGTATGAGGTCCTGAGCTTGATTACCAGTATCCCCCCAGTAAAAAATAACATAAAGTATCCCCCCACTAAAAAATAACATAAAGTAAAAGCTTTATAAATGTTGAAATAGCACTTAAATTGAACAGCTATTGGTTTTTTTTTTTTTTTTTTTTTTTTTTTGTACTTTAGGGAAGGGTCAGAGTGTTCAGGGTTCACTACTACATCAGACTTGTAGTGATCCGCCTGTTTACAGCCTCTCAAGAGCTGGGATTACAGGCATGTCACCAGGGCCAGTCTCAATTGCTGTCTCAGTGTGCCCTGGGGCCAAGCCAGCTTGGCAAGCCCCAGCATCCAACCCTTGTACCTGCTTCAATCTGCTGACCTATTTGGCTGGCCCTTCAGGAGCTATTGATTAAAGCCCATTTATAATCTTATTTCTCATTTACCATACAGGAACAATCATAGGCATGATCCCAAAGCTGCCATCACATACAGCGAGAAAGCAGTGGAAGTCTTCTCTCCCTTGAAAACAAAACCAAAATGAAACAGCAACAAATAATATAGGAGGATCATTATTATCACTTGTATTATCTTTTGATTTTATTTTTTGTCTTTTTGAGACAGGGTCTCGCTATGCAGTTCAGGCTGGCCTTGAGCTCACTTTTGTAGCCCGGGCTGGTCTCGAACTTACACCAATCCTCCTGTCCAGCCTCCAAAGTGCTGGGATTACAGGCGTGAGCCACCACACCCGGCTATCACTTGTATTAAATAGCAGTCTTGCACAACTAGACAAGAGAAAAGCATAGGTAGGCCCTGCAAACTGGAAAGAGTTAACTGATCACCATTTTTAGATATATAATGATTTAAGAAGTCAGAAATAATAAATTGAGAAGCTCAAAATAAATTGCAAATAAGATAATTTTAAACTCACAGATATAAACTATAGAAATTAAATACTATTTGCATGTGTCCAAAATATTCAATTGGAATAAATAAAGACTCCATTTAAAATCCGAAGATGTAAGATAAAAATATCAAGAGTTAAACTACTTAAAGCCTGTCTATTTCAAGTTTAAAATATTCTGTGGGATGTAGAAGAAGATACGAACAAGTTGGAAAAGAAAGCATAACATCTTTAGAGGGTTTGTTATTATAAGGAAATCTGTTTCTCCTAACCTATAAATTTAGTGCTATCTCAGTTACAATGGCAATAGAACATGCCAGGGCTTTCCAGAGCTATATTGCCAAATTGGTAAATGTGGGCAAGTCAGTAAACTAACTCTACTAGATTTCAAGCCGTAATGTTCAGTAGTGTTTTCCAAAGCATGTTCCCCTGTGCTCTGCAATGTCATGCAATAAAGACGTAGTTTCAATGTATGACAAAGGATGAATCAAAGAGGTATATTTGCATAACACTCTTTTAAAAACTAGTTCATACAATATGACCACAATATATCTTTCACAGTAATAAACATGAAATGGGTCAAATATTTAAGTCATAATATAAATCTGTAAAGTCAGTGAATTTGTTTCCCTCAGTCTTGGGAGAGATGTCTTTCTGAGCATGAAAGCAAATTCTTGTGACATATAAGAAAATGATAAGTAATTCAACTATATTTAACCCAGCAATTTTTAGTGACAGAAATAATGTGCAACAAATTGGGGAAGATATTTGAAATTATTAACATTTAAAATGCTGACTTTATCACCAGATAAATTAATAAATTTTAGTAATACCACAAAAATGATGTGAACTAGATAAGGAGATACATATGGATCTTAAACTTGCTCGACCTTAAAAGTAAATTCAAGAGGATATCGGAAAATAGAAAGATATTCCATTCTCGGATAGGCAGAACCAATATAGTGAAAATGTCTGTAATTCCAAAACTGTTATTCAGATTTAATTCAATCCTAAAGACATACCTCATAGAACTAGAGAAAACAATCCTGAAGTTTATATGTAACCTAAAAGGCCTAGAATAGCCAAAGCAATCTTGGCAACAAGAGTATGGCAGGGGTCTCAAAATCCCTGACTTAAAGTTATACTACAAAGCTAAAGTAATAAAAATAAGTTGGTACTGGCAATAAACAAACAAACAACTAAAAATAAAACCAGCCCTGCGCCCCTCTGCACCGCCTCTGTGTTCCCGCGACTAACTTCCTGTTCCAGCCCAGCCCAGCCCAAACCCCACCGCTGGGAGCTGAGCCTGCGCACCCGCCGCGGGTAAGCCCTTGCGCCCCTCTGCCCCGCCTCTGCGTTCCCACGACTAACTTCCTGTCCCAGCCCAGCCCAAA